>UFQX01000987.1:0-125000 GCA_900497675.1 Arapaima gigas
AAACGGAGTTCATCGCATTTGTGCCTGCGCACGTCTGCTTATTCTCTTTCAACGTGACAGCATCCACTGGTTTGACTCCATTCGAGTGTTATTTAGGTTTCCAGCCACCTTTAACACCCTGGAGTGCAGCAACTACAGACATCCCTGCAGACATGACTGGATGAGAAGGAGCGAGGAGGTCTGGGGAGGAACTCATCAACGGATTGAAAAGATCCTGCAGCGTTACAAAAACCAAGCAGACAAACACTGTTGAGAGACCCCAGTTGAGAGACCCCAGTCTACCAGACCGAGTCTGGCTGTCTTCTAAAGACTTTAAATTTCCTGGAGAATGCAGAAAATTACAACCCCGATACCTGGGTCCCTACAGAATCGTGAAGCGCATTAACGAGGTCACATATAAATTGGACTTACCTGTCAATGTCAACGTGTCTGATACTTTTCATGTCTCACTCCTCAAACCAGTAGTCCCAGGACCTTTGGACGAAGCCCTCCCCGCAAATGTCCCATCCCCCCCGGTGGAGATAGATGGCGCCCCAGCATACACAGTGAACAGGTTATTGGATTCTCGAAGAAGGGCGGGGCAGTTGCAATATCTGGGTGATTGGGAGGGTTATGGTCCTGAGGAGAGGAGTTGGGTGCTAGCAAGGGACATCCTGGACCCAGGCCTATTGGCGGATTTACATCGGCTACACCCCGAGAGGCCGGGTCCCCGGCCTCGGGGATGACTAAGACGACGCGCCACCAGCAACCTCGATGGGTCAAACAAACGGCGCCGAAATCCCAACCCATCCGTCCAGACCCATGACTACTCTGCCACGTGAACCCAGAGCCACTCTTCTGGGGGTGTTGTTAGGGGTTGTCGTGGCTGTCCTTATCGTGCGGCTGCCGCTGACTCCTTGGGTGGGGTACTATCACGCCCCCTGCTCCACCTGCCGTTCTGCCCAGCTCCACAATCGCCAGCACCTGCTCCTTGTTTCCCCGAACAGGGTATAAGACCTGTGTAGCCCGACAGCCTGGTGCAAAGTATTGCCCATGTTGTTACTGAGCGTACCAAGCAACTCTCTCGTTAGTCTAACTCGTTGTCGACCCTCGTTTCCCTTTGACCACCGTTCTTACCTGACCTGTTCCTGTCCTGCACCGCTTTCTGGTTTTGACCCCTGCCTGTCTCTTGACCACGACCTTGGACTGTCCTGCGCCCACACCCATCTCCCGACGTCTTATGCCTGCACGCGTCTGCGCCCTCACTCCAATATTACACATTCAGACTTTCACAAAAAGTTTAACAATGTTAATAAAATGCAAATTATTATAATATCCTCTGATAAGCTAAAAAAATACAAACTAGAAATACAGTGCTTTGAAAAATAATATTTGCCCCTGATTTCGCACCTATTATTGCATATTTGTTGGACTGAATGGATTCGGATCTTTAGAAAAATTATATTAGACAACGACAACATGAGTAACGACAACAACAACAATAATAATAATAATAATGGAAATCTGGGGAGAAATACTTTTCCACAGCACTGTACATTTGGAACTCCATGATTAAATGCATTGATTCAACGATATCAACATTTATAGTATCCTGCTAAAATATACTTAGAAGTGCATAAATATTTATTACAAAATGTATGCATATTCAATATCAGTCAAAGGGATCAAAGTTGACAGATGAAAATACTTTCAGCAGAACTCCACATGGGTGGTGCTGAGAGCTGATAAGAGGCACTTGACAGTTGTTCACATGGTGATCTTGATTGGTATGTCAGCTTTTGGAAGATGTGTGTAAAGGTGAGTGATGTATAAAGATGTCATTTTACAGTTACTGTTTTACACGATTTACTGACAGCAAATTCCTGTTGGTCACATGAAAAAGACAATGAGAAGCAGTTCAGTGGAAATAAAACAAATGTCCTTCAGAGTGTAGTTTTTAAAAGCTACCTGGCATTGCCCAGTTTAGCAAGTGAAGAGAGGGAAAGGTAAGAAGTGATAATATAAATTTAGTACAGTTAATGCTGTCAAACACATGGACCCTGCAGAAAGCAGCATAAGGACTGCTTGAAGTCAAGTAGGAAATTGGAAAGGAACAAAGTAATAACCAAAACATCATCAAACTTTATCATCCTTATATCACAAATGAAATATTAATTTTTACATTTTCAATTTGTACAAATTTTACAAATAGTTATTTTTATTCAAGCACATATTACAACTTCCATCTCCTGTTGCCACTTGGCTTCTTGATGATGAAGATGCTGTTTTTCCATCTCTGAAGAAGCCCCGATCACCCTTCCCTGTCCAAGTTCAGGTCTTTCCTCCAGCCCACCTGCTGAACACAGACAAACAGACATACAAATAATATGTCACTGAACTTTATTACCGTTGAAGTGCTTGACAATAGCATGTCAGGTACATGTCTGCCCTGTGCTCGTGCTCCCCCAAGAAGGTAAAAGTGCGTTGGCATCATGGTCATGTCGTTTAGGCAGTGTGATGTACAGTCTGCATGTGACGTAACTACTTGCTCCCTGCGATGTCAGTACAAGCACCTTTCCAAGCTATATTTCAAAAACAGAATGTACAATTTTCAAAGCATTAATGCACCTTTTTGGAGATTAATGAACTTGACAAAACCCACACATATGGTGAAAAGGACCCTTGTTTCACATTTCACATCTTCAGCTTAAAAAAACAAAGCTGTGTGTGAAGAACAAACAGACAAACAGATATGCTGAGCTTTATAGATACAGAGGTTGTAACAGTTATGTACTAAAGAAAAGCACAAAAAATGTTGGCCTGTGTGTGGAATTCATTTAATAACCTTTCTGCCTTGTAGATCTGTGTATATATTGTGATTCTGAATGACCTTCTTCAAGAACGGAGTTTCCTCAGCATGTAGAGTGACACACCCCCTAGTCTGGTCTCCTGATATCTGTCCCACCTCTTCTGTCTATTGGTTCATCACACCTGTCTGTCATTTACTCACCCCTATATATACCTGTGCTGGTTCCACATGGTGGTGTGAAGTATTGCTATGTTCTTTCTGTGTGTACTGAGCAATCAACCTGTTTGCTACTCCGGTTACCGACCTGTTTTGTATTACGGCTATTGTTTGTGTTTTATCCTTATTGGTTTTGTTGCTTGTTGTGGACTGATTCCTGGTTTCGACTCACGCTTGTCTTTTCACTACGACTTTGGAACAACCTCCAACAATAAACAAGATTCTTCATTTGACATCTGTACATGTCTGTGCCCTGACTGCAACGTTACAGAATATTTTGCCACCAAGCAGACGGCAGATATGGAGGCGATTACTGACCAAAGGAACATCGTTGAATTGGCATCAGCAGTTGTTCGAGGGATTCACACAGTGATGACCCTCACACAGCAACAGAAGCAGATGGCTCAAGTCGCCAAGCAAATGAGTGAACCAATGGATGCGGTGCAGGGGAGCCGTGGAATCGTGGACTCCAGCTGCTCACAAGGAGTCTTTTATTCCCCGTTTGAGACCACGTTCCATGTGAGTAAACCTGACAAGTTCGACGGGTCTCCCGCGGCTTCTAAAGGGTTTCTCCTCAATTGTTCCCTGTATTTCAACATCCAACCAGTCAGCTCCGATGTCTTGCGGATTTCATTTGTAATATCCCATTTGACAGCAAAAGCCTTAGATTGGGCCACCGCAGTGTGGCCCCAAATTTAAACAGTATTGTACCATCAGTTTGAGCAGGAGCTGAGAACCGTTTTTGAACACCCTAATGAGGGCAGGAGCAACGGCAAACTTTTGTTGAGGTTGCGACAGGGTAATCGTTCTGTCGTGGACTATGCTCTGCAATTCCGCATGCTGGCTGCAGGAAGCAGCTGGAACAAACCAGCACTAATAGTAACATTTCGAAATGGCTTAAAGGCTGAGATCTTGTCTGAATTGGCCTGTAAGGATGCGGATTTGGGACTTGAAGACCTGATCGCCCTAGCCATCCAGGTAGATCAGTTGTTATCCGCTCATCCTAAGAGGGAAGTATTCAATAAGCAAAATACTACCAAACTGCCACCTCACCGTCCATATGACTGCACAATTGAGCTCATGGAGGGAGCGTCACTTCCTAAAGCTAGGATTTATCCCCTGACCCTGGAAGAACAGAGAGCTATGGAATCCTACATCCATGAATCTTTATCTCAGAGGTTTATTCATCCGTCCACATGATGTGCTGCGTCTAGTTTCTTCTTCTTAGAGAAGAAAGATGGGGTCTTAGACCATGTATTGATTATCGTATGCTCAACACAATCACTAAAAAGTTCCCTTACCTTTGGTGCTGGAAGCCCTAGAGCAGATTCGTGGAGCTAAATTTTTCACTAAGCTCAATTTGAGAAGCACTTACAATTCAGTCCGTATTAGGGAGGGAGACGAGTGGAAAATGGCGTTTATTACCTCCAGTGGTCACCAGGTGGTGATGCCTTTTGGTCTCTGTAACGCTCCGTTAGTCTTTCAGTCATTCATCAATGATGTGCTTCGTGACATGATAGGCTATGACAAATTTCCCTATCTAGACAACATCCTGAAGTTGTAGGTGTAGTCCCCTGATTTTGAGTCCCATATTTCCCACGTTCATCTAGTCCTTACGAGGCTGTTGCGGAACCAGTTGTACGTAAAAGCAGAGAAGTGCGAGTTCCACGTACAACGGATTTCCTTTTTAGGTTACGTTATTAGTGACAATGGCATTATAATGAATGACTCAAAGGTTGAGGCTGTTGCGTATCTCGTAGTGTAAACGAGCTACAATGTTTCTTAGGATTTGCTAACTTTTATCGATGGTTCATTAGGAACTTTAATGAAATAGCAGCACCTCTCAAGGCGTTACTTAAGGGTGAGAGAAGGCACAAGACTTTTTCATGGGGTCCTCAGGCTAAGCAAGCCTTTGATAGGCTCAAGCAGGCCTTCACCACTTCTCCCGTGCTAAAACACCCCGATCCATCTAAGCCCTTTGAGGTCGAGGTTGATGCTTCCGACGTGGGGGTAGGCATCATGCTATCACAGCGGAGTGGCAATCCCCTGAAGTTACACCCGATCGATTTCTACTCTCACAAGCTTACACTGGCAGAGAGAAATTATGGAATGGGAGATCGCGAGTTGCTCGCAATTAAGTTGGCCCTGGAGGAGTGGCGACGCTGGTTACAGGGGGCTAATCACCCTTTTCAGGTCCTGACAGATCATCAGAACTTGGAATACTTGAGGAATGCCAAACAATTAAATTCCAGACAAGCACGTTGGTCCCTGTTTTCACGTTTTCAGTTCTCTATTACCTATAGACTCGGTATGCGAAACATGAAAGCTAATTCCCTGTCTAGGATTTATGACTTCCCTAGCGAGACAGTGGAAGAGTAGCCAGGTAACATCTTGCCCCCTGACTGCCAAATAGCCTCCATTAGGTGGGAAATAGACAAGGAAATTGCTAAGGAATTAGAGAATGTCAGTTCCTTCACAATGCCCAACCAATAAGCAATATGTACCCCCTCTATGTAGAGACCGGCTCATCACTTGGGCACATGCATCTTTGTTGTCAGGTCACCCAGGGGAGACACACACTCACCAGTTGCTCGCTTGACACTATTGGTGGGAAAACATGGTTCAGGACATCCATCGGTTTGTTGCATCCTGCACCACTTGGGCACAGTGCAAGACCCTGAAAACCTTACCCGCAGGGAAGCTGGTTCCCCTTCCTGTTCCTTCTCGTCTCTGGTCTCATATAGCGGTATATTTTGTCACCGACCTTCCCCCATCTCAGTCCTATACCTGTGTTTTAACAGTAATTGATAGGTTCTCATGCAGTGTTCGATTTAGCCCTTTCGCTGGGTTGCCCACAGCCTTCCAGCCTGCCGAAGCACTCTTTAATCACATATTTAGATTCTTCAGCATTCCAGAGGACATAGTTTCAGACCGTGGGCCTCAGTTTACCTCCCGAATCTGGTCGGCTTTCTTTGAACGCCTAGGGGTCAATGTCAGTTTATCATCTCCAGTCCAGTGGACAATATGAATGGGTAAACCAGGAACTGGGAAAATCCCTTAGAGTCTACTGCCATGAAAATCCAACAGATTGGAGTCAGTTTTTACCCTGGGCAGAAATAGCACAAAACTCCCTTATCAGTTCATCCACTGGCTTGACGCCCTTTGAATGCTGTTTAGGTTATCAACCTCCAATTATGCCCTGGACAGCAGAGACGGTCGACATCCCTGCAGTTGACAATTGGATGAACAGGAGTGAAGAGGTCTGGGAGAGGACCCATCAGCAGGTTGAGAAAGTCCTCCGTCGCTACAAGGCCCAAGCGGACAAGCACTGACAGGAGGCCCCCACCTATTGCCCTGGGGAACGTGTTTGGTTGTCATCAAAGGACTTTAAGTTTCCAGAGGGTTGCACTAAGTTAAAACCAAAATACCTAGGCCCATATAAAATTGTGAAACAAATTAATGATGTCACATACAAGTTAGCCCTGCCTGTAAATATGAATGTATCATACTTTTCATGTTTCCCTCCTCAAGCCAGTCATTCCAGGCCCTTTGGATGAGGTGTTGCCTGACAACTTACCACCCCCTCCAGTTGAAGTTGATGGTGCCCCAATTCACGCCGTATGCAAGTTGCTGGACTCCTGGAGAAGGGCTGGTCAACTACAATACTTAGTGGACTGGGAGGGGTATGGCCCAGAGGAGAGGAGTTGGGTGCTGGTGCGAGATGTCCTGGATCCGGGGATGGTGGCAGATTTTCACTGGCTTCCCCCAGAGAAGCCGGGTCCTCGCCCTAGAGGGTGCCCACAGTGGCATCCCAGGAGGGACCCTGAGGCCCCTTCCGTACAGGCTATTGAGAAACGTCAGCGTTCCGACCTTTCTGACCAGCCCCGCGGCAGTTCCGTTCCCCGGTCCTAGGCATCATCCTCTGGGGGCGTGGGTGTTGGTCGTCCTCATCACTTGGCTGGCTCTGACTCCTTGGGGGGGTACTGTCACGCCCCCTAGTCCGGTCTCTTGATACCTGTCCCGCCTCCTCTGTCTATTAGTTCATTGTACCTGTCTGTCATTTACTCACCCCTATATATACCTGTGCTGGTTCCACATGTCGGTGTGAAGTATTGCCGTTTTCTTTCCGTGCGTACTGAGCATTCGTTCTGTTTGCTACTCTGGTTACCGATCTGTTTTGTATTACGGCTATTGTTTGTGCTTTATCCTTGTTGGTTTTGTCGCTTGTTTTGGACTGATTCCTGGTTTCGACCCACGCTTGTCTTTTGATTATGACTTTGGAACAACAGCCAACAATAAACAAGATTCTTGTTCTTCTGCGTGCGTCTGCACCCTGGCTGCAACGTTACATAGAGATGTCAGAAATATGTAGAAAACCTTTATGAGAGATCTAGCTGTCACTCCTTTTATTTGTATGTCTATGAATTTTTTTATTATTAATTTATTTCTGTCTTATCTATTCAATTTCTGTGCTGTCCTGGCTGGTCATGCTCTTTGTTTACTGTACTGTGCACCGCTTTGCAGGAGAAACTAAATCTCATTCTCCCTCTACATCTGTACTGATGTAGAATGAGAATAAAGTGAACTTTGAACCTTGAGAAGAATTAAAAGATCTAATATAGCCCTTTGAATGAATGCAGCCATTTCACAAAACGTGACAAGAATGACCAACTGAGCATACCTTCTCCACCCTACACGCTCAGCACCAATCAATTCTTCATAAAGCGTAAAACATTTATAAAACTGCCTCAATATTTCACACCTACTTGGCAAATTAATATTGAAATTTGTTGTGGACAGAATTTAACTGCTTATCCAGATTTTTAAAGACTATAGCAAAACTCCCAACAATTTGTACAGGATTTTCTATAAGCCATATTTCATATTCATATCCACTAGATGGCCTAGATGGTGTTATTGTGTCTCAGCAGTAAACCTCTAGAACATGGAAAACTCTACAAAGATTCTGATGTGGAGGTCTCACATTTTTCAAAGAGTTTTAATTTTAATTTATTTTTGCCATTTAAAAAAAATCAAAATGTTGATTAATACATCAGTGTCACATTAAGGGAGGTGTTGTGTCTTGCAGCTGGGATACAGGTGACATGACCCCACATAGATTATTTTATATATGGCTGGATGCACGAAAATGTGTAAGCAGCGAGGGACTGAAAGAAGCTCATGAGGACTAACAACCAAAGAAATGGCTTCTACTCTATTACCTGAAGTTATTCCTGGTTCCGCAACACTGTTCTGTCTGCAGTCATATTCATTTAATGAATTAATCATTATTAATTAACCATTTAAATATGCAGGTATAGTGAATTCCAAAGAGTGGCTCTGTGGACCAAGGGTTGGGAGCCCTGTTGTCGTGAATTTTCAAAGACTCATTCAATAAGCAGTAACATAAAAATAAGCGTAAACATTTCAAATGTGCTGTTATTATTTGTGCAAATTTTGACTTCTGGTGAACAGTCAAAACTAATGATGTTTGTGTCTGCAGGGACAGTAATACAGAAACAGACAGAGGGAGAGAGAGTGAAGGGACAGTTGTCACCTAGACTTGTCCTCATGAATACTAATGGCTGCCCGAGGGAGGTTAGAAAGAGTCCCATTGATGGGGTGGACAATGGAGAAGGGACATAGGGCAGGCTGTGGAATCCCATTATTTTATTTTTGTCCAAGTCTTTTTTTCCTCTCCATGTTTTCTGTTTGTGCTGTTTTCTTTGAGCAAAAAGAGATCACAGCTTTCACAGGGCAGCTATTGTGTCTAAGACACTTGGCGAGAGGAAACTACCCTGTATATCGCTTCCTCTTTTGGCAAACAGAGTGAAGGGAGATGCCTTGGACAATAGAAATGGACAGAGAACTGCAAAGTGCAACGAAACCACGCAGGTTGAATTTGCAAAAAAAAGACTGATGTCTCTGTTGTGTTTCTGGATCACTTTTGATCAAGCATTCTTCAAAAAATGAATCATTATCACTGAGTATTATTCATCTGTCCACCTGTCCATCCATCCTTCTATTTTCATCAACAGGCCTCCTGAATCATTACCACTGAGAATTACTGAATAATATCCATTTATCCATTATCATTAATTGCGTTATCCTACTAATACTGAGAAAAATTTCCCCTTATTTAACGTCCACAAATAACTGTGAAACCTTGTCTGACAGCACAATATCAATATTAATATACCAATGTCTCAGCATATTTTAAATAAAAGAATTCAAATAAGAAACTCTCCGGATATCATAAGAAGTTTGCATGGTTACAACAGATTATGTCGCAGGGATTATTTATAATACTCTCACTTGTAAATCTTTTCTGTTCCTCTTCATTTTTATACCAGTTGATGGTACAACTGTGGCTGGATCTTTTGTAAGAGGCATTTTATTACTTCGTCACCAACACAAGAGAGTCTAATGAACTTGGCATAAGACACCAGTTGCTCAGTGTATCCTACAGAATAAAACTGTCTCAGTTGGACATAAACCTCAATGGGAAAACCTCTCTTTTTCTCAGAAATACTTTAAATTTAGTCACCATCTGGGCCAATGAAAAGATCACCTCTCATATGGAAGGTTTTTCCTGATTATAATTGTCCATTATGAGGCAGTAAGAAGGCCTCATAATAATCTAAAAAGAATTTTGCATAAAGGTTCTAAATAAAAATCACCGAAGACATGATGAGGACACTGAATCACATGATGCTGTATCCAATTCCTGTAAATTTCTGAAATTTCACTAAATTTGCACTCAGTGTTAAATATTACAAAAATACACTTTGCTCATCTAGTAGATTCTATGGATGTGAGTAAATTGCTCAGAAAAAAACAAAATCCAACAGTTTCAGTGTTAGTGATAGGTACTTAATACTAATAGACATATTAAACATTGATGGTAACAGAAGGAATAAGAGATTTTCTGCACTAACTCACAAAGACAAGCTGTGATTTTCAAGTTCATCAATTGATGTGTATATTTCAGAGGGAAATAGGATGGTTTAAGCACACAAAGGCTATAGAGGAGTATGAGGAGGACTTGTCCTCAGCTGCTAGATAATAATTGCCGGCCACAGAATGTCCAAAAAATAAAGTTAGGATTTGAGAGTCGACACCAAGATTTGCAACCTCTTTCCATGAATCATGACTTTACAGCCATTCTCATCCTCCCCCTCATCCTCAACCCTTCCGACTGTTTACTTATTACCCCGTTTCTCTCAGTCCTGCATGGTGATCTCGTGGAAAGAAGCAGCCGGGGGAACAATAGGGGCCTGTGATTTTCTCATTAACATCTGGGACACAGGGAAGAAAAAGGTTGTGTATTCTGCCCTGTGGGCCTGTGAAATGCGAATATTGACCAGCAGCCACAGCGGGAGCAGCAGGACATCAAGTGAGAAGGAAGAAAAAAATACACAGTGAGAGGGGGGCAGAGAGAAGAGGACATACTGCACTGACACAAAGCCACTGGCCTTTGTAATTGAGGGTATTGATCATCAAACTGAAGCAAAAACCTGTCCGCGTAGAGTATAACACGGCTGGGTGATCAATCCCGGTAAAGGAGGAAAGGTCAACTCTGCGGTGGCCTCATCGACTGACAGGTTGGACCTTTTGTTTTATTCCTACAAGGCTGGGAGTATCTGGGGTATTTGCACTGAGTTAGAGAAATATTGCCTTGGCCTCTTATGCCTCAGTCTAAATGATTTAAGCTCAGTGATAATAGTAAGGATGATTTAACGTGTCTTTTTTATGATTGTTTATGTTGCCGCATCCTTTTCAGCTAATGAGACTGATACATTGACCCACCTGAATGCATGTTTTCATAGAACTTGTTTTGCCATAATAAACTGTAGTAATTAAAAGACACACCGAACTGTGGTGTTGAAAAGGATTTGTAAAAAAAAACACTTTAGCAGCTGCGGAGAAACAGACTAATATGCTGACACAGTCCAATGTCTCATGCAAATTAATACTGTACTTGGAGACGGTACTAGTGATGCTCATGGAATGATGGTTGTTCTCTGTTACAACTGTAATGCCAGCAAACAAGAGCGAATCATCCTTTACAGTTTACTCTGGATTCCATCTTACTGTTAAAAGCAGTAAAGGCGGCACCTAAAAAACAAATAGTTTAAGATCAAAGCTTCTCAGCAGCTACAGCCACATCTACATGTTGCTCTTTGGGGAAGCAAGACTTTTTCTTGTGCACCAACACTTCCCATAATCCCCCGGTGCTCTTTTCTGCCCCCTGTTGACCAGATTCTCCCAGCAAAAGACTGTAACTGTAGTACATGGACATTATTCATAACAGCCTCACAGCTACACTTCACTACCCAGGGTGCACTAAGTTATCCTGCAAGGTGGCTCATGTTGCTTTACTACTGTTCATTCTAAATATGTCTCTTTCTTAAAGAAATACATATTGTGAACCTCAGCTGTATCTCCCAATATCTTTTATTTGCTTCAGAAATTCAAAACTTCACACTTGCTTGCTGATACCGACAGACACAACTGCCAACATTCCTGTAAGGGACAACTTGTACTTTATCCCCTAATGTGTTCAGCTTAAATCGCCTTTTATGACCAGATTGTTTGTTTCTTGTCATTCTGTGAGAAAAGCATGAACAGGTGTCACGAAAATACTGTATGTCTCATGCATTTCGTCCCTGTGCAAAAGTCAGCTCAGCTCTGCTTTTACTGTCTGTTCGGAGGTCACTGATGCTGTTGTGCCAGGTTGCTGTGACCGGTCTGTCCACCATGTGGCCTGCGGCAGCTGTGGTGCTGTTCCTCACCTGTTTCACCTGGACATCAGCTATACTACATCACCGTGGGCCAAGTGAGCTCTTCTATCACACGACGTGTCATTTAACCTATTAACCTTTATTTGCCTGCGATAAGTGCTAAGAGAGCATCTTTCACAGTGATTTACTCATTTATGCATTTTCACTCGATCAGGTAAGTAAAATTAAAATCACTGAGAGAAATTTTGCATCAACAGTCCAATTGAAACACATATCTTGGGACTATATGACAAAACCCACACAACACAAGAACAAGTAAACCCCACACAAACCAAGACTGGATCCCACATCCATACCCATTAAACTAATCATTGTTTTATGAAGGTAAATATTCTCATTGAGAAAAACTGTTCATAACTGGGGGAAATATCTACAAACTGAACTGCAGCTGCACACACCACACTGCGATACCTGCTGGAGCCGCCGGTTTATGCTGAAGTGACGGCCCGGCGAGGGGCGAACGTCACTCTGCCATGTCTACTGCGCTCCAGGCCACCACACTACAAGGTGAGGTGGACAAAGGTGGAGCTGCTGCCTCATGGCCTCCAGAACGTGGTGCTTGTTACCAACGGCCACGCACAGAAGGTGTATGGGCCGCTGGCGCACAGGGCCTCCCTCCGCCGCGCACACATTCTGGACGCTTCCCTTCGCATCGCAAACCTGGAGCTCCAGGACAACGGGCGCTACCGGTGCGAGCTCATCAACGGCCTCGAGGATGAGAGTGTGGTCATCACCTTGAGCATAGAAGGTAAAGCATTTACAGAGAGCATGCTGAGGAGGAATGCGGTAAGGGGATGTACACTACGCAGTCACTTTTTTAGGAACACCTCTCGGCTAGTGGGTGGGACCCATTTCAGCCTCCAGAACAGCATGAATTCAGCAACAAGGTGCTGGACATGTTCCACAGTGTTCCTGGTCCATGTTGGCATGACTACTTCATTTACATTCTATACATTTTTTGGCAATATTTTCATTCTGCTAAAATCATGGTCCGCCACATCCCAAAGATGCTCTACTGGTTTGAGAGGTGGGGGCTATGTGGCCATTGGAGTAAAACAAAGGTGCTGTTATGTTTGAGCAATCATCTTGAGATCAAGTGTGCTTTGTGACATGCTATGTTATCCTGCTGGAAGTATCAGTTTGAGAAATGCTGTATGGTTCAGGGAGAGATGCACCTTGTCAGCAACAATNGAAGATGCTCTACTGGTTTGAGAGGTGGGGGCTATGTGGCCATTGGAGTAAAACAAAGGTGCTGTTATGTTTGAGCAACCATCTTGAGATCAAGTGTGCTTTGTGACATGGTATGTTATCCTGCTGGAAGTATCAGTTTGAGAAATGCTGTATGGTTCAGGGAGAGATGCACCTTGTCAGCAACAATTTTTTTGTACTTTACAGAATTGAAATGATGCTTATTTGGTCCTTAAAAGTATAATATGTACATTCCCCACACCATTACCCCCCCCACCACCAGTCTGTATCAGTCTGGTGTACCTAACAAAATGGACAGCGGTTGCACATAGCTTTGTTATTGAATAAAAACAGTTTGCCATTAAAAAATGACTCCTTTACCATTTCATTTGTAGATGTGCTTTACAACAGGTAGTCCTGCTAATAAACAAAAAGACGAATTGGCAGGAGCAAAAAAATTTGAAATATTGTATCCAACAGAGTTGTGCACTAATAATATCTGGTGGATGTTAGATTTGTTTGAGTACTTCGGGATATAACCCCTCAAATCTACGTAGCTCTGGAAACAGACTTTGCTGACCAACAGGTCATGTCCCTGTACACTTAAGCCAGTTGTTTTCACTCACATATAGATATATTTCCACCTCTAAACAATTGTTTTTCCTCTAAACAAAAATGGTCTATTTTTGTTCCAGGGGTTGTGTTTCCATATCAGAGCAGCAGCGGACGTTACAAATTCACCTACCTGCAGGCCAAGGAAGCCTGTGAGGCCCAGGATGCCACTCTGGCCACTTTTCACCAGCTCTACAGAGGTGACAGAGATATGAGCAGCACTGTTGTCTACCAGGGTTTGGTCTCCCATCATTTAAATTGGTTTGGTCAACATAAAAATATTTCTATTCTATGTTTCATATAAATTTTTTTCTTATAACACCCCTGACAACACTTTTCAGGGGGCTTAGTTGCTCAAGAATGTGCAGAATCGCATAGATACTGAGCTTTTGAGTCATCGGAAAGCCTTAACTCCCTGCTATTTTATATCCATTCACTTAGCTGAGGCTTTTCTCTAAAGTAACTTGAAATGTTAAGCTACTTATTTATTCAGTTGGGTCATTTTTATTAGAGATTTCAGATAAGTACCTTGCAAGCACAGTAGCTCTATTCACTACACCACCTACTGGGGAGTATGTAGTATACTGTGGACTGAATGCCCCCCCCCCATTGTACCATTGCTACTGCCTATTTCCACCGATCCTCTTATCTTATCCATTTACTTATTTATCTATCTATTAATGACCCTTTTCCATCTATTTATATCTATGTATGTATTCATCTACTTATCTATTACTGTGCAGCACGATCCAGGAGAAACTGCATTTCATTGTCTCTTGTACATCTGTGTTAATGCAGGATGACAATACAGTGAACCTTAATATTGGATGGCAAGAAGGTGAAATTTGGAGTGTCGTTAATGTAGATTCTTGTTTGTAGCATGGACAGAGGGTCTGGACTGTTGCAATGCAGGATGGCTGAAGGATGGGACAGTTCGCTACCCAATCCTGCACACACGGGGACCATGTGGAGGAGACCATCTTCTACCTGGCATTCGCAGCTACGGTCCCAAACACAAGAGCGAAGACCATTTTGACACCTTCTGCTTTACCTCCGCAATGGCAGGTCAGGAGGCTTGCATAAGATGCACAAATGTGTTCGATACAGCATATGGTTAAGGGCCAGGGGTTACCGCATGTGTGGATGTTTGCTATCCATAACAACAGGATGACCTTTGTTGTAGTCAATTTGAATTTTGTGCAGGTCGTGGCGATGTAGCGTGTGGGCTCATCCCTGCGTTGGACAGAAGAGTTGTTGTCTAAAAAGCCAGGAAACAAGTGTCAAGCTGTGGAAACTGGATAGCGGTGTCTCAATGTCTTCTTTCAGAGAAGGGCAGTGGAAATTTGTTGGGACTCCAACACACTAAAACAATGACACAAAATCTCAGCTGTGTGAATTCCCTCTATCTTACTGGATAGACCAAATTCCTGCACTGAATCCTGAAATATAAACGTTGGTTTTCAAAGTTTTAGCACAGTGTATGTAAATGTAAACAAGGTGGCTGTTACTATAATGTACTGCAGGGAGCACAGCTGTGGGTCTGATGGGGGGAAGCATGAAGTTACAATCAGGAAGGGTACATGAAAGTTCTACTTTTTTGCCTTTCATCTCAGTCCTCTGGGGAACATGTCCACCCCAGCTTCCACTCAACAATAACACCTACAGTATTATATTACCCACCTACAAATGCAAATTATGCAAACTACCCATATTCCAATGAACTATTAGTAAAGTAATCCCTGCTCCTACCCCTAGAGGCACCATCGAGCACCACAGGATGCTACATTTTACTGAAATTTTTATGTATGGTCCTCTTTGATCAACCATCTGCCATCCAAATTAAGTTTCTAATATGCTGAAGTCATACGCTGCAAAATCAAAGTTCAATAATTAAAACTGCAACATAGCAAGTGTTAGCATTAGGAGACAACAAACAAAAAACAGAACTGAACTGTGCAAACAGAACTGTGTATCTACTGAGTAATTCCTAAAAAGATGGAGTTGTCTTACAGCAGAAACTTGAGCATTTATATAGTAAATTACAGTTTTAAGTTAAGGCAGTGTAGCTGCAACTATGAAAAGTTAGGATTTTCCTCCTTACTTCACTGCCGTTTTAATATAAGTCTCCTGTTTCCACATTTCTCTCCATTTTCTTCTTCCCAACGCACCAGGCCATGTGTTTTTTGTAGATGAGCAATTGAACTTTATGGAAGCAGACAGAGCCTGCAAGGACCAGGGGGCCCAGCTGGCCCGAGTTGGGCAGCTGTACTCAGCCTGGTACTTTCAGTACCTGGACCGCTGTGACGGTGGCTGGCTGCACGATGGTAGCGTCCGCTTCCCCATCACCACCCCAAGGGAGCACTGTGGGGGTCTGCCTGACCCAGGGGTGCGAAGCTTTGGCTATCCCGACAAGACCCAGCGCACCTATGGGGCCTACTGCTACCGCTAATGGAAATAGAGGACACAGAAGAGCACCTGCTGGTTAGAGGACAGGGGTCTCTGATGTGATTAAAAGGGCTTCTATGTGGCAGTTGCTGACATGGGAAGCCAAACTGAACTGAATTTGTGGACACTGATCAGCGAGCACATAAATTAGGTTTTCATCTGCCCTGTGCTTCAAGTTGCCTCTAGCCTGCGATACAGAATACAAAACCTCAGCACTGTCTTGCAGTATATTTTACTCACGGCAGAAATTCAGAATGTTATAGTTTGGTGACATTAACTGACATACATGACAATATGGCTGTAAGGCTAGAACTGCCACTTGTTTTTTCTCCCATTTCAAGCACTGGATATACCAAATCTGTATAGGTGTGTTTATGGTCAAATATTTATGTAAATGCTGCTTTGCTTTGTGAATCTCACATCAGTCAGTGTAGTTCTGTTGCTAATCAAAAGAATGGCCCAAACATCAACATATTTACTGGTGTAAAACAGTGTGCAAATACTCACTCACTATTTTACTTGGTCTGGAGCCTATCTCAGAAGCACAGGGCTGAGTAGAGTGTTATACCAGTCTATTGGCCAGCCACACCCACACACACACACACACACACACACACACACACACAGAGTAGAGCTAAATTCACTAAACCTTATATATTCTGTTCTTTACAAAATCAAAACATGGATGAAGGGACAGAAAAATGACTTTTCTCTTGCACTCCTGATTTTTTTGTTGGCAAATTGCTGCTACATTTCTTTGCCATATTTGTGTTATCTAAACATTTGCATTCAACTTTAATAAATTACACGTGTACAGCTTATGTAGCTGAGAGGAAACACTCACAATCTTATCCGTTTATGTTTTGTCAGTTGGAAACATTAAATTGTTATTGTAACTGATGCCCTCATTTACCCTGGGTTGATTCATTTTTCTAAACATAAATGTGTGTTAATGAAATATAAGGATGGGCACAGGAATGATTTATAAGTCCAGAAGCTGTGCAGATATGCTAAGCTGTGTTACGCTGTAGTTAAGGTGCAGACGTGTGCAGGTGTAACCAGAACTTCGTTTAATGTTTAGGTCAGTTCCAAAATCATGGTCGCAAGATAAGCGTGGGTCAAAGCCAAAAACTAATACAACACAAACAAGGTAGCAAAAGGGGATGAAGCACAATCGGTAGTCAGACGAAAACACAAGTCAGTAACCAGACAAACTAACAAGTGAAATGCTCGGTACTTTGACAAAGCATGGCAATACTTTGCACAGGTTGCTTGGAGACACAGGTATATATACACAGGTGCAGGAAACAAGGAACAGGTGCAAGGGACTAGTCATCAGGGAAGGTGGAGTCTGGAACAGGGGGCTAGACAGTACCCCCCCAAGGAGTCAGCGCCGGTAGAGAGACGCAGATGGCCACCAGCCACGTCCCCAGAGGACAGACTCTGGGCTTGAGTACTGGAGTGGTCACAGGACTGGGCGGGAGGGATGGGGCGTCAGTGTTGCTCTGTGGGCCCTATGGCTAGGGCATCGGGGTTGCTACTGGCGTGTCTTCTTGGGCATCCCCTAGGACGGGGGCCTGGCTTCTCAGGATGAAGCCGGTGGAAGTCCGCCACTAGCCCTGGGTCCAAAATGTCCTGTGAGAGCACCCAACTCCTCTCCTCTAGACTGTAACCCTCCCAATTTACTAGATATTGCAATTGCCCCACCCTTCTCTGAGAATCCAGCAACCTGTTTACCGCATAAACGGGGGGGGGGGGGGGACCACGTCAGCAGGGAGTGCTTTGTCCAACGGTCCTGGGAAAACTGGTTTGAGGAGGGAACNGGGGGGGGGGGGGGGGTACCACGTCAGCAGGGAGTGCTTTGTCCAACGGTCCTGGGAAAACTGGTTTGAGGAGGGAACATGAAAGGAGTCAGACACATAGACTTGCCCATAAATGTCAAACTTATATATGACCTCACTGATTCGCTTCACTATTCTGTAGGGGCCCAGGTATTTGGGTTGGAGCTTCCTGCACCCTTTGGGAAATTTGAAGTCTTTTGAGGACACCCAGACTCGATCTCCAGGCTGGTAGACTGGGGTCTCCCAATGGTGCTTGTCTGCTTGAGCCTTGTAGCGACAGAGGATCTTTTCAATCTTGGGAAGATCTGTGACAAAGTCTACCGCCAGATGCAACCAGGGATGAGTCGGAATAGGAAGAGGAACTAATTTCCCTACGGGTAAGGTTTTAGGGGTTTTGTATTGTGCACACGTAGTGCATGAGGCAATAAACTGATGGACGTCTTTAGCCATATTCTCCCACCAATGTCTAGATAGTAACTGGAAAGTTTGTGTTTCCCCGGGATGACCTGTTACTGGTGATGTATGAGCCCAGGTGATGAAGCGATCTGGGCAAGCTGAGGGAACATATTGTTTATCAATAAGGCATTGTGATAGGATTGGAAGGCCTAACTCTTCATCTATCTCCCCATTGATCTCCCACCTTATGGACGACACCTGGCAATCTGGGGGCAAAATGTGTACAGGCTCCTCTTCCCTTGGCTCACTAGGTGAATGGTACCTTCTGGACAAGGAGTCAGCCTTTGTATTGCGGGTACCTGGTATATACGTGATGGAGAACTGAAATCGGGCCATTGGGCCTGTCTGGGGTTTAACTGTTTAGCATTCTGCAGATATTCTAAATTCCGGTGATCAGTTAAAACCTGAAAGGGGTGATTAGCTCCTTCTAACTAATGACATCATTCCTTCAAGGGCTAACTTAATGGCTAGAAGCTTGCAATCCCCTATCCCATAATTTTTTTCAGCGGGGTGAGTTTGTGTGAGTAAAAGGTGATCGGGTGTAACTTTGGAGGATTCCCTACCCGTTGTGAAAGCACGGTGCCTACTCCAACATACAAGGCGTCGACTTCTACCACAAACAGTTTTGACGGGTCGGGGTGTTTCAGCACGGGGGCCATGGCGAACGCCTGTCTGAGTGTCTGAAATGTTTGAGCCGCCTGGAGATTCCATGGTAGTGTTCTGGACCCTTTCTTACCTTTCAACAATGAAGTGAGAGGTGCCACCTTGCTACTGAAGTTCCTAATAAATCTCCGATAGAAATTAACAAAGTCTGAAAAGCGCTGCAGCTCTTGCACGTTTCGTGGGATAGGCTAATTCATTACTGCTTCAGCTTTAACATTATCCATGACAATTCCTTTGGCACTAATAACGTAACTTAAAAAGGAAACTCGTCATGAATGGAACTCGCATTTTTCTCCCTTAACATAACTGGTTCTCCAGCAGCTTGGAAATGACCTTACGTACGTGGAAAACATGAGATTTCCAGTCAGGAGAATATACCAAGATATCATCGTGGTAAACTATGACAAACCTCCCTACCATGTCACAAAGTACATCATTAATGAATGACTGAAAAATGGACAGGGCGTTATAGAGACTGAAAGGCATTACTAAGTATTCATAATGACCACTAGGAGTGATAAAAGCTGCTTTCCACTCGTTTCCTTTACTTATACAAACTAGGTTATAGGCACTGTAGTTTTGTAAAATATTTAGCTCCACGAAGCTGCTCTAGGGCCGCCGGCGCTAAAGGTAAGGGATAAGGGAATTTTTTTTGTAATTGCGCTGAGATCTTGGTAGTTGACACACAGTCTAAGCCCCCCATCTTTCTTTTTAACAAAGAAAAAACTCGAGGCCACTGCTGACGTGGACGGACGAATAAATCCCTGAGTTAATGACTCTCTGATGTAAGATTCTATGGCTTTCAGTTCTGCCTGAGTCAGGGAATAAATCTTGGCTTTTGGAAAGGATGCTCCTTCTATGAGGTCAATTGCACAGTCGTATGGACAGTGAGGGGGTAGTTTAGTTACATTCTGTTTATTAAATACCTCTTTCAAATTGGCGTATTTGGGGGGAATTGCTACGGATCCGGAGTCAGGACTCTCTACGGAAGTAGAACGCAGTGAGATGAGAGGACCTTGCATACAGTTCCGGAAACAGTAAGGAGACCAAGACATGATATCTAAAGCGGACCATGAAATATGAAATTCGTGGGTTTGCAGCAACGGTAACCTGAGAATTACTAGGTAGTTAACTTGGTCCACTACGAGAAAGGATATTAGTTCTGAGTGCAGTGCATTGGAGTCCATTCGTATGGGATCAGCAACTGCCGATATGGAACCCTCGTCCATGGGACTTCCGTTGAGGGCTGACAGCCGTATGGGCACGCAGACGTCCTTGATGTTGAGTCCCAGCTGTGAGTAAATGAAATTCCCTTCGGACCCAGAGTTGACGGAGGGACGGAGACAGGATTAGGACAATAAAAGGTAACTGGTATGGTGAAAGATTTGGAGACCATTCCCCTCCCTCTGTTGGGAAGACTCACCGCGCACGTGTGTGGGTCGGAGTCCACATGTTGTGGGCTGCTTAGCATCTTCGGGCACTGAGTGGCCAGGTTCTTTGCAATATAGGCAAAGGCTGTTGTGCAGCCACTGCCGTATTTCATCCTGCGACAAATGGGTGGACTCACACTCCATGTGCTCATGCTTATAGGGGCTGGGATTCGCTGGTCTTGGACTCCTCTTGTTGCTCTGGATCTCCCTCTTTGGGCGAGCGGACATCATGTGATCTAGCTGGATGGCCAGGGAGATTACTTCCTCCAGTCCCATTTCCGAATCTCAGCATACCAATTCCGTCAAAACTTCCGCATTCAGACCGTTTCAGAAGGTTGTCAGTAAAGCGGGCTCATTCCAACCACTTCCATCAGCCAGCGTTTGGAATTCTAAGGCATATGCGGATACGGAGTGGTTACCTTGTCGGAGCTTGGACAGCAGCTCTCCATTGCTTCTGCCCTCATTAGGGTGGTCGAAGATTGCTCTCAGCTCTTGCTCAAACCGGCGGTAAGACGAAGTTTGGTTCTGTGGCCATACTGCTGTAGCCCAATCCAGTGCTTTTCCGGTCAGACGGGAGATGACGAAGGAGATTTGCGACAACTCAGAGCCAATCGGGTTGTGGATGAAATACAGGGAGCATTGCAACAGGAACCCTTTACACGTGGCAGGTGTCCTATCGAACTTATTGGGTTTACTCACGGGATAAGTTGCTTCAGGGGGACCTGTTGGGGAAAAAATTTCCCGGGAGCTCCCAGTATCTCCAGGTAAGTGCCTTTGTTGTACTGTTGTCGTCAGCTCTCTCAAGCCATCAGCCCCCTGCCCCAACTGCCCCTGCTGTTTGCTCTGTTGACGCGTGAAGGCCGTCACTGCCTGTAGAAGTTTTCGAGCAGTTGCCAGTGTTGTTCCAGGGTTCTTGTTGGATCCGTGGTTGTGGTGCTCGGGACTTCCATACCTGCTCGTCAGCGAAGTATTCTGTTACGCTGTAGTTAAGGTGCAGATGTGTGCAGGTGTAACCAGAAGAACTTCATTTAATGTTTAGGTCAGTTCCAAAATTGTGGTCACGAGGCAAGCGTGGGTCAAAGCCAAAAACTAATACAACACAAACAAGGTAGCAAAAGGGGATGAAGCACAATCGGTAGTCAGATGAAAATGCAAGTCGGTAACCTGAGAAACTAAAAAGTGAAACACTCGGTACGCTCTGACATAGCATGACAATACTTCACATGGGTTGCTGGGAAACACAGGTATATATACAGGTGCAAGGGACTAGTCATCAGGGAAGGCAGAGTCTGGAACAGGGGGTGTGACAAGCTGTGGCATCATGATAGCGCACTTTTTGCTTTAATCGAATTATTGCATAATAATATGACATGACCAGTCGTGACATTAGTCAGTCTATATCCTGAATCACACAATTGATGTTATAACAATGATCACTCTGTCCCTGTAATGATAGGTGNAAAAGCAACATTAGTCAGTCTATATCCTGAATCACACAATTGATGTTATAACAATGATCACTCTGTCCCTGTAATGATAGGTGAATTCTGGATGGATGGACAGATGGACAAAGAAGTCCATTCAACAACAAATGCAGACCCCTACTAAATTCATAATGTTTCTTACACGTCTTATTTTGCGTAAATAGTAGAATGTGCAGCAGAGGTCCGTTTAATTTTTATGTTCTTATACCATAAGCAATTCTTTAAAGACCAGTTTCATCCAGTGATATGCCACCCACTAGTTATGCTTTAATAAACAATGTTTTATTGAGTTTGACATTAAATCAGTGTGTCCCACATTTACGATGATCATGACTCAACACAAGCTGAAGGTGAACAAGGTTCCCCCAGCTCCTTGAACCAAATTTTCCTCTAACATCACCTTCATGAAATCAGAAAAAAAATCCTAAAACAATTCCACTATAGTCAAAATATAACAATAGTATATTTTATACAAAAGCCTTTCTAGGTACTGCACAAGATCTGTGTCCAGGGCGAAATAAAGTTTGTCAGCATAACTAAAAATAAATGGTATGATCAAAACTAAAATAAAAGAAAAAAATAAACAACTCTGTTTACATTACTGGAGCACTACTTACGGAAGACCTGTTTTCAGTGACACATATAACTATTTTAGGCTTTTAACCGTAACATCAGTCACACATCTGTCCAGTTAAATAATTCCAGAAATTAAAATTTAAATTACAGCTCAAACGAAACCTGAAAATTGTGCTATAGATGAATGCATCAACAATCCTTCAAGTCAAGTGAATTTACAGCCCCTGTTGGTGGAGATTGTGATATCAGCAGAGAATTCATCCAGTAAGAAAACTTATTTTCTATACTATGAATTATAATTGAGACAATCCTTGAAAAAATTGGTTTATAATATGTGAGACCTGCAGCTTACAGATACTTCCCAAAATATCTGCACCATGACAATAATACATCTCTGTATATTGACAGAACTGCTTGCTTATTTTGCCACACATATTGAAGAACTAAAGCAATTTTAAAACTGGTAACCCATATGAGATTAAAAATGAGACTCGAAAACTTTAGTGATTTATGTTGTATGAAATGGTGCTGCTTTTACATAATGTTTAAAATAATATTTTCTTAAATATTGACACAAAACATATTTAATGGAGTACAGTTTAAATTAAGCATAATCTGCATTTAAAATTAAAATCTTGTCTCATTTCCCATGTATGTGTGTAACTTTAGCATTAGCAACTTCTTTTAAACAGGTATAAATCATTGTATCTAACAAAATGCTTACTTTATACTTACAGGACATTATTATTTTTCAAAACTTTATTACAACATAAAGTTTACCAGCTGCAAAAAACAAGGCTCGTAACATTGTGTTATATATTTCTCTGCACCTACAGGAAGCATTGTTACTTACAGATTGTACAAAAAAGAAAGGTTTTATAGCCATTCTTAGGATTCTAGAATAATCATTTTAAATATCAATTGAATTTATTTATTTTTTTAGAAACTTTTCTCCACAACAACAAAAAAATGTTGTAGGAGAATCAATTAAGAGTCACAAACATTTGCTGCTCATCTTCTCTTGGAGGTTTTTAGTGTTATAACTTTTTTAACCCCATCAAAATAGGCCTTCCGTAAAATAAGTAGCATTTGCCCAAAAGATGAAAAACTCAGATCCGGTATATTTAGCCAAACCAGACACCTTGTGCTTTCAGATGACAGACATTATGCATCTAAATAATATACATTATTGTCTTTAACACCAACAAAACAGATCCATCCCAAATGACTGTTGGAGATCAACTGAAAACCACACTTGTTTCAAGGGGGAGGTTTTAAGGAATGTGTTAAGAGATGGGTGTCTAAAAATTCCACTTGATATCCCAGAACTCTGGAGCAACCTTCTCCACAGCTGGGTCGTCCAAAACCACCTCTTCACTTTGGGAAAAAGGCATCAAAACCTGCTTGCTGTCCACTGAGTCCTGAAACACTTATAAGTAAAGGAGATTTTTTTATAGACATTTGCATGTATACCCAGCACAAGTTGTGTTTAAAAATGTCTCTTTAAGGAACATGCTAAAGTCATTGAAAATGTACTTTGCTAAAAATATACATGGTTCTTTAAGGACTTTAAATTTAGTCTTACCTTCTGTTGCACACATGCCCTGAAGTGAACAAATCCTTTTGAGTCATTCATGCCTTTGTAATATTCTCACCTGGAACACAGGTAACCTGAGGCTCCTCCCACTGGCCACTGGGCAGGCACCTGATGACAGGGTAGTGTCTCTGCTGGAAGCCCTCCATGCAAAAGTAGCGCACCATGGAGCCTGTCTCATAGCGCTGGAGCACCTTGCTGGAGACCCTGGTATTGGGGACACTTGGTGGCTTACCACAGGAGGCTACTCAAAAAGAAGGAGGGGGGGGAGATTTTAAAGCTAAAAAAAAACAAAAAATCTGCTTTTTGCATTTGTACCATAGACTGATTAATAATAATGCATAGCTCCCAATATACTGCAGTGTCTGTTTAAAAGTCAGCAATGGAACCGTACTGAGTCTTGGATAGATTTCATCTTTGAAAGAAACACATTTTATTTATTCATGCTTTCAATGTTTTAGGAAAATCCTCATCTTTTTAACGGAATAACTGAGAAACAAGCAGTTTTTCATCCTTCTCTACACTGTGGAAACATCAATTCTTGTCACTTCCCACTAGCATGGAAGATGCCCCACTCACTGGGGCCCTTCTTGCAGGTGTAAGAGAGATGGTAGTTGCAGGGCACATCACTCCAGCGCCCCCCATCATGCCACACCATCACCACGCAGTCCTCCCCAGGCAGGAAGTAACTGTCAGGCTGGCCAGTGTACCAGTTTTCATACAGCTGATGAAAGACAAGAAGAGACCACACAAAACGTATGGTGAGATGTGCAAGTGGGTATAAACAAGTTATAATCTAAGAAAAAAAGAGAATGTAGGACATGCAAAATGGAATCACATCCAGTTTATACACCTGTACCCTGGTTTCTGAGTTCCCAGTATAACAAGCAGTACAAATGAATACCTGGATCGGTATCCAATTTGAGAACCCCGGCGTAATGAGTTCTGTCTGAGCAAGGCTGAAGCACATGAGAGAAATGCTAGAAATGGGTGCAAGTGCCAATGAGACACCAGGGGCAGCACTTAGCCCAGCATCTGTGGTCTCAGTCTCTGCCTCGTGTGGCCCAGGATCAAACATGGTTTGTGCTTCATCATTTCAATCCCTTCTGTTCAGTCAGTAAGTCCCCAGTAACAGTTCATTACAGTAACAGCCATCACAGTCATTACATTTTGCTGTTTTTATATTTATATTATTTCATTTCTTCACATTGTGTGTATAAATTTGTCTAATGTTTAAATGTTTGTTGCTGTTATTACCTATAATAAGGAATGAAATCTAATGAATGACACTAAATAAAAACAGTAACTGCATATAAACACATAAAAGCATATTAATAAGCTCATTTACTGTTAGGTAATGAGGTAATTGGTAAATGGTGTTTAAAGTTCTTTATCACACACAAATAAGTATTTTAGAGGGTTATAGTGATGTGGAAATAAAAAATGAGAATAGCTTCCTGCTATCTGAGTTTGGTGCATTCAAGCCATTTCTAGGAACCAATTACACTCGGATACCAGGGTATTGGTACATTTATTCATTTAACCAACACTGTTATCCAACACACCATACAATGATTTATCCCTTTTGTTATATGTCTTGGGAATTTTTAGTAGAGCAACCTTCAGATTAGAGCTAACAGATTCACTTCCTTGAAATTTAGTGATGTAAATTTTGGTAAAAAAAATGTAAGTGTGAAATTCAAGGGAATGAAATTTCAGGATGTTTTATGTAATTTTCTTGGAGTTTCAAGAATATATTTCAAGGAAGTCAATGAAAACACTATAAATTTAAGCTTTGTTGCTCCTGTTCAGACACCATGTTACTAAAGCAAGAGGTAGGATTTTAACCTTAAACTTTTGAATGCAAAGTTTTCATAACCATCACATCACCCACTGTACTACCGTACTGTGGAAATTTTTGGTTGCTTTCCTGAATTTTTCTTGTCAGTAGTCCATACAAGGCTTGCTGAGCCACTCTTCAGACCCAAGAAAGCTCCACACATGACCTGGCCTCACCAGAGGGTTCCCGTCAGACCAGTGGAAGTGCCCCTCCAAGGTCTTGTCGTTCAGTCCCGTCCACTGGTACTCCTTGTAGTTATCTGAGGAAGGAGCCATTGTGGAGAGGTGAAGAGTTCAGGCAAAAGCAGCAGGAATTTGAGATTAGAATCACTCCTCGCGTCCAAGACATAACACAAAAAGCAACAGCACTGACTGCCATTTTTCAGTAAAAACAATATTTGGGTGTATCATAGAGCACATCTATTTTCACGGGAAATCAAATGTACAGATTTGCCCGCAGATTATAACATCAAAGGAAACATGTAGAGACAAAGTGCTTCAAAAGGCTTTTCATGTGAACTACCACTGATAACTCGAGACAAACTTGGGCATGTTTACTATCATGGTATCTGTAATATTAAAAACCAAATCAACTTTAATTCTGAGATTCAACACATTTTAATGGCACTGTTGTAGCTTCAGAACTGTAACATACAGTTTAAATTCTAAGGGGACTCCAATAGTTACTAAACTCTCAAATCCAAATCCATTATTGTACATTTGATGTGACACAACAGGACCAACAGGCTTATAGACTGGTGTGTTATTTAAAGATTTCTGACCAAATAGGGTAATATGTATCTATCACCCAGGAGGGATGGACAGCTAAAGACACATGGACCCCCCCCCCACACACACATTTATTTTTTTCCCATTCTTTGGCAATTAGGAGTATTTTTATTTTCCTCTCCTCATCTGCCAGCTGGCTTTTCCAAATAGTTAACTGAATCTATCACCTAATAAATGGAATGCACTTTTTTTCTTTGTACCATTCTTTGGAACTTAGTTCAATGTTCTTTGTAACTCTGGTGAGAAGACTGCTCTACAAAAATGTTTAATTGAATTTTGGAAGTGACACCAGTGTGTGAAAAATTTCTTTTTGATTTCCTTGTTCCCTGTGATGGGCTGGCAGGGAACAACACCCAGGAGCAGTTTAATGGCCCAGTGCATTCAGGAATAGGCTCTGGACCACCATGACTCTGCTCAGGATAAGCAGTTAACGAAAATGGATGGATGGATTTAGTTGTTTTTCCTTATACACAACTGATTTTGTTCCATGCAGTTCCTGCAAGTGAAGGAAGATTTTGGTAAGATAGGTCAGTGGTGTATAACTAGGAAGTTAGAGGTACTGTTGATGAAATCTTGTTCCTCTGGACTCATGACAGATGCCAGGTGGCCCCCATACATGCGGCACTGCTGTTCAGCCACCTCCCACCCCTGCCGGTCACTGAAATGCTTGTAGCAGAAGCCTTGGAACTTCTTCCAGCCAATCTCACAGAGTTCGAGGTCTGACCCACACAGGGAGAGATAGAGAGACATACAGGGGCTTAAAACCCTGAGCAGAAGGCCACTGAGAAGCTCAGATTTGTGTCAAATATAAAAGAAGAAGGAGGAGTGATGTCTCACCAATGTGACAGAAGTCCCCACCATAGGTGGGAAGACAGAGGCAATTAGTGGATCCCCCCTCATCGACACAAGTGCCCCCGTTGAGGCAGGGACTGTCAAAGCAGGTGTCTGGAACACAGATAGAGATAGACAGCATGACTCAGATTTTACAGAATTGTTTCTTAAGCCAGCGCAATGCATGCAGGTCCATTTTGCCTGAACTGTACCTGGTGTAATAAGTAAAATTAGGCTTAGAAAGTATCAGCACCTTATACAGTAAACCTTGGACTGAGGTGTTTTCCAGTTTGGTTGTCATCATATTGGTGAGAAAAAATGCACAATTGCTATGGAAAGGAAAGCAAAAATACAGTAAAGCCTCTATTAGTACCGCTCACAATAGCGATGCTTTACAGCAGTGACCTTTAATTTTAGCTCCCTTTCAGTAGTTTATTACAATAATTCTGCATGTTTTTAAAAATTTCAAATACATATTTTGAAACTCTTTTAATGGAAATTTTACATTCATAAAACTGCTGTGTTCTGTTTTTATTTGCTATTATTATTGCTGCATTTTTATTTGGTATTATTATTACTGCATTGTTAAGCTCTTATAGCACCTTTTCAATAAACTATTCCTTCAGAACACATCTAGAATGCTAATCCTGGTATTACCATAATAAAGTTGAATAAGGTGGGACAACTGCAGATGTCACCAATTTCTTATGTATGAATTGTTTGACTTTCTTAATTACTTCTACACTCGAGTATTTGTAAAATTGTCATTTTAGATTATGAAAAAATATAATCAGATCTCTGGTCCCTATAATATCTTGCTCTACTCTATAAAATATAAATAAATTGTCTAAGTCTGCTAAGTACAGTGTTGCATATTACATTTTGAACTGTGGCAAACAGGGTTTCACATGCAAAAAGTATGCTTCCAGATCTTTCTGAAGTGTGCAAAAACAAAGTAAATAGTCTTTCCAAAATTTTGCCTCCCTTAAGAAAAAGTTATTTCTTTACTGTTAATAAAGCTGTAAAGATTTGCATTGTAAGCCAATAAAATACAGTTTGTTCATAAAGTATTGATATTTACATCTTTTGTTTACCTTTATGTAGGTGCCTGGAGAAATAACTGATTTTATTGGCACAAAATCTGTCCATTTTAGACGTAACTAAGTCCCTGTCTGACAGTAAATAACCTATATAGGGTAAAAAGGTACGCATGATGAAAGAGCACCCTCTTCTGTTCATTACAACTCCACTTCCCATAAAAGGGTTAACAGAAGTAAGGATGGATTGAAGATCTGGTAGCCTCCAGAAAGCCCAGCAGAAAAGAGTCAAAATTTGTTCCTGAAATGGATCATTCAACACTGGGAGGGTTATGTTACCTGAAATACTTCTCCACCCACTTATTATTGTCTTTACTTTTGGCAGAGGAGGATGAGTGGATGGCTGGGTGGGGGCAAATATAGTCTCAGCTTGGTTTGTATCCACCAAAGGTGTGGGAACAACTGTGCTAGTCAAGTGTGGGAAATAGTCCTCTTCTGGAGAAGGTGAGAGTCCTAAAGATGAAGGGAACTCTTGAGTTTCAAAGGAGGAGCGTGTTGTGAAGGAGTTAGTAGGATATCCTGCAGTAGTGGAGGGGAATTCAGGTTCTGTTGAGGAGTCAGGGACTGGACCCTGGATCATACTGGGATGCATGGTGGTGTATTCCATTTCCAATTGGTCCTCTTGAGGTATTGCAGGAGAGGTTTCAACATCCCACCTTGGGCTCCAGGTGCCATCAGGGGAAAGTGTCACTTCAATTAGTGCAGTTGGTGCAGTTGAACCTGTGACATTGTGTGCCTCCTCAACATGGGACATGGAGCCAGTTGGGGTGGCTTGAAGAAATCTAGCAGGGGTTGGGACCACAGTAGTATATGATTGTAAGCTCTCTGCTGGTTCAGTGATGATGGTGTGTTGATTTACTTCAGTGGGTTCTTCTGGAGAACGAGTGGGTGCCAAGGGCACCCCAGGCTCTGGAGAAGGTTCTGTAGGTTCTCTGTATGTGACATCAGAGTCCCATCTCTGCGTAACTCCCTCTTGAATGGAGGTGCTCTTATCTGTATGGGTCACTGAAGGAAATGTGACCTCCTGGGCTTCACTCAACTCTTCCAGCTCCATATGGTCCATCCCAGAATGCTCCAGCTCTGTTGGGATTATAGTGTCTGGCTGAATATGTACATTACTGGCCCCACTAGCTTCTGCCTCAGCTGCCCAAAAGGGTGAGGTGGGGCCAGGAGAAGTCATTAGTTTAACAGCAAAGCCGCCAGGCTGAAGTATTTCCTGCTCCCCAGAGAATCCATTTGGTCCAGCACCTGAGGTTATAGAATACAAGCTATCCAGGTCTGCAGAAACCAACCCAAGATCTGTGATGCCTCCAAGTTCAGCAGACCTAATGGGGGTTTCCAGCCACTGCTGCCCTGAAGTCTCTTCTACATCCTCTGCAGGAGTGGAGGTGTTGTTCCACATAACGCCAGACTGTACCCATGTGGCGTTCCCATCTGTCACAGATTTATTACACATTAAAAATACAGTAATGAGTTATGGCTATGTCTACAACCATGGTTTACATGAAATATGAATCATCTTGATTTGGATTCTGGACACAGATTTAGATTAAACTTGGAAAAACTGCCCCTACGTGGTACCTGTCAATTTAAGTATATTTCAGAGAAATTTACATGTGTTCAAAAAAACACCTGCACATTCATAACCAACAAACTACAAACTGCATCGTAGGAGAGGAATAATCTGAATTTTCTCATATAATATTTTGAATAAAGTTCATCTAACATCACTAAGTGGCAGTTTAGACTGGACTTTTATCCAAAAAACCTGAATAAATACCTACTTTTATATTGCAAATAAAGGATTGTTAAAACACAAACAAACAGAAAATCAGTTTTAAAAAAATTAAAGTATATACCAATATTATTTTTACGTCCAGCTTGTGGGTATGTCTGAACTGGATCCAAAGTGAAGGCAGGGTTCATGGTTGCTTCCACACCAGCTGATCCAGTGGAGCCTCCAACATCTGATTGAGCTGATGTCCCCACAGCTTCCAGCTCCTCCTGCTCTCTGGGGGCAGTGGGGTTTGGCCACATAGTCTGTTGCTGTGTGGATTCAAAGACTGACAGAAAAGAATCTTATATGTAACTGACATGAGAGTGAAGGAAAGTACTATAGTAAACGTGGTACTCCATGAGATTACCCAGGATAACACTGGCAGTATTGGTAGTGAGTGCTTGAAGTGGCTGGTACTCTGCTGAATGCAATTGTGACACTTTTGCATTGTGCTCTTTGGAGAACCTAATTTTTTCATACCAGCACCTCCCGTAGTACCCCAGTGCTCTTTTCTGCTCCCTGATGACCAGATTCTCCCAGCAAAAGTCTGTGACTCTAGATGTCTCATGGACATCATTCATAATAGCCTCACAGCTACATTGACCCAAAGTGCACTAAATTATCCTGAAAGGTGGCTCATGTTGCTTTCCTGCTGNTACATGGACATCATTCATAATAGCCTCACAGCTACATTGACCCAAAGTGCACTAAATTATCCTGAAAGGTGGCTCATGTTGCTTTCCTGCTGTTAGTTTCAAATTTCTTTATTAAAGAAATATATAACATTGCGAACAATTAACAATATCTTTTATTCACTACAGAAATTCAAAATTGAATACTTAATAGTTTGTTGATACCAACTGATACACGCAGCAACCTGGCAGTAAGGGGAGAACTGATACTTATATTTTTCGTGGAGCACTGTTGGTAATACTATGACAGTTAAAAGTAACATGGTCTATACCTTGAGGAATGACAGTGGATCGGACATGTCTATGGACGTCATCCAAAGTTACAGTCACGTCTGTATCTGGTGGTCTTAAAGTGACCGGTTTAGGTTTTTCTAAGACTGAGGAATTCTGTTCTGCAGACTGGCCTTCAACTTCAAACCAGGCAGCAGCAGAACTGGGAACTGACTCCTTTGCCCCCACCCATGGAGTGTGTGGTGTTGTGACATCCCATTCTGAAGAAAGTGTAGACAGCACTAAGTGAAGATCCTGATCCCCACGTGGTGGCAGAGCAGATGTAGAAGTTTCATTGACCTCAGCTACTTTTTCCTCTTGGTGCTTGTTTGTTGGGATATCATACCAGGACGTTGGGCTGGCAGTCAGCACATCTGTGGCCTGCTCAACAGATGAGCTAAATGGAGATGTGATGTTACCAATTTCAAGGTGTGCTGATGGAGTGGCATTCAAGCGACTCCAGACGAACACTGTTCTAATGTCTGATGGGCTTTCTGAAATTTCATGAACTGACTCGGAAAGGTCAGAAGATTGCAGATTTGTCTCATACATAGGTTGATTATGTTTGGAGCCCTCAGATTCATTAAATGACTGAGATAAGATGGAGGCATCCAAGTCAGCATTAGACTTATATTGCATATTTTTTCCAGCTAAACTATCCAGATCACTGGGATCTGGATACAATTCAGGCATAGGTTTATAGTGTCCATGGTTACCAGATCCTCCAGATGAGGAGAAAACATCTCTAGATTTATTTTTCGCAGGCATTAGTAGGTAAGTGATGCCAACACCGGTGTCTCTGGATGAGACTGTGGGGTCACTAGATTCCACAGCTGTCTCAGACACTGACTTTAGACCTTCAGCCGATTTTTCAGAGGAGGATGTAGGATCACTTGACTTCAGACTGGCCTCAGGAATATGCTGAGAGTATTTGGACCCACTGGCCTTTTGCACAGAAGACCAAGCCTCTTTGAACCGGTGGTCCTCGGAAGTAGACTCAGAGGTAGAGTCTTTCCAGGGGTCAACACGAAAAGAGATGTCCACCTGCGTCAGCTCTGTTGGGGCGATCTCCTGGGAGGCCCCCTGCTCTTTCATCTGTGCTACACCAGCTGACCTTTCCAGCACAGGGAAGGCCTCCATTGTGCCACCTTCCCCACTCTTCTCCTGGTGCGACTTCTGCCCCAAGCTAAAATCCTCAAGAGAGTCCTTCAGCAGGGGTTCCTGGCTCACACCCTCTGGGTATGTTGCCATGTAATAACTGGAAGTGTCATTGCAGGGCCTCCTGCTGCCTTTGAAGGAGAAACAAAGAGACCATTTAATGTACAGTAAGTGCCGTATAAATTCAGTTTGTGCTTTTTAAATTTTTCTTTACTTAAGGAATAAAGAAGGGCAAATGGGGAGAAATGTATATAAATGAATTAAGTGCATTAAATGTTTTTTTTAAATTATTTTGCAGTTATAATGGAAAAAGAGCATTCACAGTAACACTGCTTACCCTGCTTTTCCTGGATTAATCCTTCTATGCAAAATACAGCTGCCCAGAAGTGTCCATTTAAGAAATTAATGAGAGTTTGACATCACAAGGATGTGAGAAGTAAATATCACTTGGACCTCTGAATGAGTGACTTCATTATGTCACCTGCTGTTTGATTCATATTTTTCATATTTTATGTTTTTGTATATTTGACATAATATCTCATTTTTTAATACATTTACACTACATTCTGTAACGGCCTTTGAAGAAATGCCTGTTGAATGAATACATATCAACCATAAGGTAAACAGAAGAGCAATAAACTGAATTGAACTATTATGCATCATAATTCTAGGAAAGAGAATTTATACAGGTGAACAGAACTGACATTCACCAGCAAACAAGGAATTAAAGCACTAAATAACAGCACAAGCAGCTGTAGAGAAATGTTGCACTGGATAGACATACATTGCATGTTTTTTGCTTATAATTGGACTTAGGAATCCGTCATAATTCCTATTTAAAATAATGGGTGTTAAGCAACAAATTAATAAATTTGAAATTAATAAACAGCTTCAAGGACAAATTATCTTCATAAACTGAGCAAAACATGTACTAATTATAATAATATATAGATCTTTGGAGCTTGTAGGATTTAATCTTTCTTATTCCTAATATAGTGCTGTTGCTTTTCCATGTTGCCTAGGTGACCCCGTGTACCTTATTACCTGTCACTTTGACAGTAGCCAGGTCATGGGCATCTTCCAGGCCCTGTTGCACCTCGCAGCGATAAACACCCGAGTCGCTGTGGAGTAACCCCTCCAGCCGCAAAGCGAGGTCGACAGGAGATGAGGCATAATTTGGCAAGGAGGCTCGCCCCTTGTAGACTTCACTGACCTTAACAAGATGCCCCCGTGCCACCAGAATCTCTGTGTCCTGACCAGGTGAGATGCGGCTCCACCTGATGTGGGGCAGGGTCAGTGCAGCGTGGCGTCCCAACATGGAGGGTGAGGGGACTGGTTCAGGCAGGGTCACCAGGCAAGGTAGGGTGAGGGAGCCCCCCAGGATTGCTGAGACAGGCTGGTTTTTGCTGATGGTCACCTGCAGGGTGTCCGTATCGCCTGTTGAAAAGGATCAGTTAAATGATCAGTGACAGCAGCAGCTGGAGGAACCAAAATATGAAGGAAGAAATTGTGCTGTATATGAAATTATGCATTTATATAGTGCATCTCACCATCTTATGAGCATTTTTTTACTGAACATTGTGAGTTCATCAAAATTCTCAGCTAAATATATAAAAAAACAATATATTATCATAGAATTAATCCTTAACCTGTCCTGGTCAGGATTGTGGTGGTCTGGAACTTGACCTGGAGTTGCCAAGCCCAAGGACACTAGTTCCTTGCAAGGTAACCACACACTTAATCACTCAAACACACACACATGCTAAAAGCCCATTTTACAGTCACCACTTCACCTGAAGCACATGTCTTTGGACTGTGAGAGGAAAAACCAGACAGACACAGGAAGAACATGCAAATTTCATACAGACTAAGTAGGATTCAAACCCAGACCCAACCAGCCCAGGCATTGTGAGGCAGCAGCACTACTTCTGTGCTGCTCTTAATATAACAGCATAATTTTAAAATAATAATAAAAATACAATAAAATAATTCCAAAGAGGGTTCAAAAATGTGTCAAGAAGTAATTATTAACCTTAAGTCATAAAAAGGTTTTATAACTACAGTATCAAAAATGTAAGTGTAAATGATCCAGAGATAGTTGGTTAATATCCTATATTCTATATAACAATCTCTGCTTTATGCATAATGTCTTCCGAATTCTTTGTAAAGCAATAGGTGTGGCGATTATACATTGCAAATTTTTTCCTTTTCAATTTACGATGGGAGCTAAAATGGATTTATTGTCCAGTGAAGAGTTAATTGTGGGAGGTGACGGCATACCTGATTTCTGGTTGGCTTTTGACAGAGTTGCAAAAACGACAGGACTGGTGACACAAAGAAGCAGTGGGAACAAGACCTCTGATCTGCAAGAGAGGTTTGAGGGTCAGTTTAACATATCGGACGGTTTCCAATAGAACTGAAAAGGACTGACAGTTAAACTGCAAATAGAACCAATTTAATTGTTGGATCAGTTAAAAAACAGATTCTGAAAACATTAAAAAGACATGCCTGCAACTACATCATATGTGGAAAAGGAAAAAGTAAACAAGTAGTGATTTGTGACCTCTATAGTGTTTTACTCTATAAGGAGGCTGGGATTATAGCAACAAACAAACATTGCAACAAAATAAGTACTTTTTTGGAGGAATATAGTAAATAACAGACTTTAACCTCACAAAGGAGCTCATTTAGCTCCTACTCTTCTGATAGGTTCTGCCATAGGGGCTTTAAAATTCAAACGAAAGGCAGTTTTCACAAACACCAGAAAACTGAAAAGGTCGGTAAGTACACTGCCAAAAAATTCATTTTGCCATCTTCTAGAAAGAAAAAAATGTGAGGCCAGAAGAATGCTGGCTGTATTCCTTCCTCAAATTGAAGGGCAGCTTTTCCTTGTAAACCACCAGAGTCTGACTGACCTACAGGCTAAAAAGAGATGGTCATTTTTCAGGAAGGTCAATAATGACATGCTATCTTTACTGATATATGAGCTTCTAAAGTACTAAAATCCCTCCAAAAATAAGCAATGAGAGTCAGAATTTCAGGCAAAGAATGACACAGAGAGTTTAAAAGGCACAACCCGGAAATTGTTTGTGTGCTAAATTCTACTAAAGCGATAAGAACCTCTGGAATATGCTGGAACATTATAAAGAAATTAATGCATGAGAAAAAATGACGATTCGTGTTCATCATTCAGAAAAATTTTAGACAAAACTCACAGAAGAAATGAAAGAAGGTCAATAGGGGAAATCAGGAAGGTAAAAGAATCAGCTTATTGGGCGGCCGTGCATGTGTATCATGTTGTGTGTGTGCGTGTGTGTATGTGTGTGTGTGTGTATGTGTGTGTGTGTGTGTGTGTGTGTGTGTGTGTGTGTGTCCTTGTCCTCTGTTTCATGCATTGGACCTAATTCAGGAGTTTTTAGCTGTTGTGTGTGACGTTGTTATGTGTCTCGGTTGCTCCTGCTGTTTGGCGGTTTTTCTGTTTTTCCCGTCTCTCTCTTCTGTTCTGTGTCACAGGTGGTTTGCTCCATCCGTCAATCATCAACAATCGACCTATTGGAATGTGCCAACCGATGACCTGGGGGCGGGCTTTCCCCTTGATAAGCAGCACTACGACACCCCCCCCCCAAGGCTAGCTTTTTGGCTCACTCGTTTGATTACTGTTTGCTACGTATATTTGACTTTGTTATATTGTTACATGTGACTTCTGGTTTGACTTTGTTTTGGCTTAAGGATTCTGGTTTTGGATAGTGGATTTTGGTCTAGTCGACGGTGTAAATAGTCACGCACTTGATGTCACATTGTTCACTGGGTTGTTGGCTTGGATTGAGAACAGGGTAGTATGTGCGCGCACCTACGTTGTACTTCACGTAGGGTTGTACGTACTGTTACACACATTAGGTAAGTGGGTGGGTGCCAACCCCTGTATTTTCTGTGTTAGTTTAGACTAGCGTAGTTAGGTAGATATTTATTTTTTTCACTACGTTAGGAATAGGTAAGACACTGAAAATACAGATCAGGTTAGTGGAAACTTTTTGTTTCTTTCTTTGCTTAGGCACCATCCAAGTTCTCTATCCTGGTTAGCACCTTTGTTTGTATATACTTGTATATTGTATCACGTGTGCCTTGTATCAAACACTGAACAAATTATAAACCATCTATTTCACTATTTTTGTGTGGGCTGCTTGTTGTTTATGCTCCCACTCCACAACCCTAGACAGGAGCCAGTAGTGGGGGCGTAACAGACGTGAATTCTGACAGACATTGATTCCTTGAGGATGACAACTGCTGGAGTCCATCTTCCCTCTTGCATAGCCAGACAACCTCCGGCCCCCTCCTTGTTTGATGAAACCATCCCATTTGTCACCTCTGGTATTATGATTATATAGTTTATGATATGCATAATCCAATAAACTCCCCTTTCTTATACTTTAAAGAAAAATCTTTAATATAACCTTAAGGAACAGACCAAGAGCCCAAATTAATGTTAACAAAAGCTTATTCCTGCATTAGTTTTTTCCGTTGACTTTTAAACTAAGCCAGAAGAAAATGGAAGTACTCATTTAAAAATGATATTTTCACATTCTGAGCAGTTTCTATGCTTTGGATTGGGACATTAAAGACACTTGAAGCTATGATGGTATGAGGGGAATACATTCAACCTTCAGACAGAGTAACAATTAAAACATCAATTCATGACTGCAGGTTTATTTCCTGCTCCTTCTATTTCCAATATTGCAAAAAGGAGGTTAAAAACAACAAAAGTGATTAAATGCCTGGCTTTTCTGCTCTTTTTAATTAGGTAGTACAAATATAAAATTACTTCTGACAGATGTGTAATATATATGGCACAGATCATATAATAATGCTGCCACAAGCGTGTCACACATGCTCAAACAGCGTGTACTCGGTGGCCATAACAATTATGGAATTCTCCTAAAGGATAAGTGCATGTTAAGAAGGAGGTTAAGACTTATATTTAAGGAGAATTTGGCTTTTCTTCCGAAGAACAAATCTGGTGCAAAGGTATGAACAGGAGGGTATGATGGACTGGGGTTCCATTACATTGTGTAAGGTTGTCGGCAAATCGTTGGGATTTCCCTCCAAAGCCCTCTGAAAAGTACACAGAAGCCATCTATTGAACTCCTGCCAACCTAAACTTTTAGAAGTTAAGTGAGGCTTTTTTTGTCTCTTCTGCAATTTTCTGCCACTTTCATTCCAACAGTAGGTAATAGAATGCCAACTGCATTTCTTATTTAAAGTCTTACCGATCCCTTCTTGTGGCTTGTGTCCATGGCCACATTTCCATAAGTCAAGGGGAAAAGGACAGGCTTCCTCTGAGGGACCTGGGGAGATGCATCCTGGCAGCTTTAAAGGCACAGAGACAGGCATTTTTTTTACTGAGGCCTGTTGTTGTGAATACACAATGATCTCCCCTGGAGAAATGGGGGAAGGTGATCGCCGTCCTTGGGCAACAAACGGTGAATGAGGTTGGCTAGACAGAGGAGGACAGGACACTTTCGTCTTCTCTGCTCTTGGGCATTGCTTTGGTTGTATGGCTCACTGCTTTCCTTAAAAATCTCTCTGGTCCAAACATGTGGAGTCACCCAGCTTTCTCTTTGCCTGGTATAATCTTCTCTAGTTTCTAATATCCTCAAGTGCTCATACCACTAAACCACCAAGCCATCCCTCCCTGTTTGCCCAACTTGTAATCTCAGCACCAGCTTGTCATCTGGGCCACTCTTCCACTCCTCCTTCAGTGTGCACTCTGAATTTCTCACCCTCCTACCCTCCCCAAATTAGAGTTGTCTATGATTAGCTGTCTGTTTCAACCAAAGACTCCATCTCCTGGGTCAATGTATATTCACCTGCATTGGCAGTAAACCAACAGGAGATTAACAAGGAAATTAAGGAACAGAAAAAACCAAAAGATGGTGCCAAAAGATGGTTACTTGGGACCAACTACTCCAGCACATGAACCTACAGGATAAATCTAGACAAGGGCTTGAAAGGGTTGCTCATTTTATTACCATTTGAGGTCATGTAGAGATGTTGCTCATTTCTTATCTCTGGTACAACATGATCTGACCAAAAAGCCCATCGGTTAAAAACCCTAAAAACCCACAAAGGGTTGACCTGAGAAGACCAGGGCAACAGCCAAGAAACCATAGCAAACCCTAGTTAAAACAACACTATAAGATTACACTCAAATAAGATTACACATTTCCATTTACTATTAAAAACTACACGAGTTTCGGTATTTTTTAGTTCTGAATGAATGAATAAATTAATCTAACTCCATTAGTCAATCCCAGAGGGAAATTTTCTTCTGTTGTAGCAGCATACAATAGTACAATAGTCACGCACATACATACAGTATATATGGGTTTATATAAAATCAAGTAAGTAAAAAGAGAGGTAAATAAAGTGAGGAGATCATTATGAGGTCATTGAGAGGTTATTTAGAGGTCTCCACCTTTGCAATATGAGGAGTCTGATGTCTAAGACGATTTAAATGTGAAGTTGTTAAGGATGCAGCCTTTAATTTAAGGAAAAAATATCAGCTCAAATCTCAGAAAGATCCTTGCTTTAGCTCACTTTGGGAAAATGTTTAGTCTAAATTGTTCCAGTAATATCCCTGTACACTGTTTTAATAAAAGTGACAGCTTTTACTAAAATAGTAGAAATAATGCAGAGGAGAAATTTTAGAACAAAATAAAAACTATAAAAAAACTACAATTGCCATACTCTCTATCCAGGAGGTGCATCCAGGGACAGTTTTGAACACTTCACCATGGATTTGGTGCAGTGCAGTATCTTGAGCCAAACACATGCTGTCAGTTCCTCTGAGCTCTAACTCTTCACTTGATGTTTTATTTAGCTCATCACAGCTTCCCCAGGAACAGAGGTGAATAAAACATCCTAAGAAGCCCTTCGCCGCTTCTGGAATGCTCTCAATGTCAGGAGGAACCTGTTTGGCTTTCAGCAGTGAGATTCACAGTCTGAGTCTGAAAGGACAAGTAAACTCACCTTCCCGGACTGGTATACATATCATCTAGTTTTTTGCAGGACCAACTAAGCAGGATTTATATTAGCCTTCTGTTTCAAGCCCATATTTTATGTTTTTCAGCACTTTATGTAATAAAAGGTTCATGAAAAGTGGAAAACAACAGCAATCTTATTTAAAAAAGCATATTTTACAGTCTCCCTCCTTGACAGATATATTGTGAAATAAAGAGACCAGAGCAGAACTTCATATCCACAAAGAGGAATTGCACTAAACTGGTAACCAACAAGCCCATGTGGTGAGAAAATCCATCAACGTCATGGTCTTTACCTCTGCTCTGCATTTGATGTTGGTACTGCTGCTTTTCCAGAACCGAGGTTTGCTCGTTGTTTGTTTTTCTTGTTCATGTTGTTTTTATTAGCCTGGGATTAAAATCCAGAAAACCCCAACTTGTTATAACAAGGTACCTAAGGCACATAAAAGGGTACAAAATATTCTAAAAACCTTGTACTGTTTTCCATTTAGACAAAAGAGTAACAAATGAAAGATTTCTCAGGGTTTTTAGAGCAAAGCAAAATCTGGATCTTGTGCCTGCTTTTCCAGTGAAAAGATGCCCATTTAGTAATTAAAATCTGGGAGGTATGAAATAATGCAGCAGAAAACCAAAGCTCACTTTGAAAGACTTGTAGAAAATGCTTATGGAGGACAGATAAATAAGTGCTCATGTTGGTCTTTTTGAAATTACAATGCAGATGCATTTAAATTTGGACAAAATTTCAAAAGGATATTTCAAATATAAAACACTATTGAAGACATAAACCCAAAAAGTGGGGGGTGTGGCGAGTTTCCGTGTGAGCTGCCAGCACAAAGTATCTACAGATCAAGCAGCCGAAGCTGCGGACTAACGTTTTCGGCAGAACCAGGGCAGCGTCGAGTCTCAGAGGACAGCAGTAAAACCAAGACAATCTGTTGTCTCCTATAAAAGACCTCGAGCATCAACAGCCACGGGCTGTAGGGGTTCTGACTACGACACGCCCCCCTAAATGCACTATTAAACTGTCCAAAACCTGGAAACCCCAACCGGCAAAAAACTGAAATCTGAAAACTCCATCTTGCAGCTCCCTCTACATCTGCAGCCACCCTTTTGTGGTTGGAACATCTCCTTCAGATGTTTGTGAGGTATTAAATGGCATTAAAACGTTATTTTAAACTTTACTGCCATACAAATAGAAACCTTTAAAAGTTGCCAACCTAACTTGTTGAATGTTGTGCTGCAATAAGTTCCATCTGCTGGTTTCTTAACAGTTATCTCCACTGGACTGGGTATCATTTTTTATTATAATTATTGAGTTCAATTTGTAAACATTAATTATGATGCGAAAACTTCACCTTTCATTTAAAACCAACCATACTTTACAGCAGTAAAATAGAACATATTTATATGTACAGAATAAATGCACCTTAAAAGTAATAACAATATACGCTTCACAATATTCATTTACCGGAAACCTACCGCATTTTGCGCTGTTTTGGTCAAATGCAGGTGGTACTTGGTTCGCAGCCCTCCTGCCCGGTACAATGTGGTGTAAATGAGACGCTGCAGTGTAAAAAAATGTGTGAAACGGATCCGATACAGAAGACAATGGGAAGAAAGGGAAGAGTCCGAGATGCAGCGGCGGCTGGTAAAGGAGGAGAGGGCGAAAGGACGCCTGGGGGCTGGAGGGGGCAGATATATGTCACAGGGATGAAGAGAGAGGAGGGAGGGAGAGGAGAGGCGAACATGACACAGCCCGTTTCTTCTCCAGTCATGAGGATCGCGCTTATTTCCGTCACGGTGGACGCAAAGGCAGCGGAACGCGCCAAACAGCGTTTTTCTGCAAATCCATTTCATCCAGTTGTGCGTGAAAGCCAGGGGGGGTCGACAAGTTGGGACGCAATTTAGGTCATAATCAGGCAGCTTTAATATTAATATATTTTGAAAAATGATGGCTGGACAGAGAGGAACGAAAAAAAGCTGTGAAACTGTTCAAACATAACCGCTGCTTCAATGGGGCAAAAACTGTCTTTCAAGTTCAGTTGTGTTTTCTTAATGAAGTTATTTAAATGCCATACATATTAAATCATATTTAAAATGATGACCAGAGCTTATGACATTTTTCCTCTTAATCTATTAATTATACTCAGTTCACTTCAGTTTCATCCATCCATCCAGTATAATTCACCACTTAATCCTGGACAGGGTGTAGCAATCTGGACTCAGACTAACTCAGATGATCATAAATCAGTTAAACACAATCCAAAGAATAACTACATCACCGGATACCTCTTAAAATCAGTTGATACACAATTTAGTTATAATTGAAGCAGAAAAAGTGTAATATGTTGCATAATTACAACATAAAAATTATAACAAGCTAACTTGGAAGCAATCCGTGAGACAACAGGAAGATTGCTGGTTTATAAAAAAAAAGTCTACATAAATCCCCATGAAAACAAAAAATGTAAAAAAGGATGAACAATATTAAGAAATGCTTGGCAAGCACAAGGAGCTTCTCACACACTTGCAAAGGTGACTGGATATTATTTGCATTCTAACACTCCATTAATAGGTCTAAGGCAAATGGATCATTAATTGCAAAAGTGGATATAAGAAGGTGAAGAGAGACATCTTTGAAGATGCTGACTTGGGCTGTCATACAGGTATGCTATGAAGCCCAGCCTTGAGGTTCATGTCTGGAGTCTGAACCACATCTGAGCATGAGATGAGTAATGTCACCCGCTGAGGTATAACAACAGGATGGCAGAGCAAGAGCAGGGGGAACCGAGGTCTGCGTCAGAGAACTGAACAGATGGGCAACTGACAGCGGTTGGTCAGTAGGGTGAATACAGCTTTGTAAACCCCCTCTCCACCTGGAAGTCCTGGGTAGATGTCGGGTCATGGAGGAATTTAACACAGAGGCACAGGCGGGACAGTCAATAACAGAGTTTGGAATTCAGTTGGATCTGAGACCTGGAACACATGCTATGAAAATGGGATTGAACATAGCAAATCACAGCATTTATAATATCTGCTGCTTTACCCACAAATGCATGCAGATGTGTAATGGATCGTTTTGGAAATTTTCTGTAAATCTTTTCTTTATAAATATTGTATTCGGTGCCCCCATACACGGTGGTCAGTAATGGTTTCATGAATAACAGATGTAACCCCTTGATCTCCATGGCCTCCTCAAACATTAGGTCATCAAACTACTATGAGAGGTCCTGGTGCACAAAGTGCAGAACAGCTCTCCAAGTTTTTCATTCCACATAGTTATGGGGGTTTTTATTCTTTAAAAAATGAGATATGAAAGTACCGACAGATCAAGACTTTACAACAGCATGCCAAGAAGGACTTAAGCAGCTTGGAAGCTGTAGGATGGTCCTGGTTTTTATTAATGTCTCAAAATTCATGTTATTTTGTGTTTTTCTCATGTTGTTTTTATTAGCCTGGGATTAAAATCCAGAAAACCCCAACTTGTTATAACAAGGTACCTAAGGCACAGAAAAGGGTACAAAATATTCTAATAACCTTGTACTATTTTCCATTTAGACAAAAGAGTAACAAATGAAAGATTTCTCAAAACCACAGTCATGACAAAATGCCAGTAATATCATAAAAATGAGCAATAACCTGCTGTAAGGGGTCTGTTGTAAGTTTTGCGTTTTAAAAAACTTATGTCGGCCACATGAAGGTCCAGCAATGACTTTGACTAGGTGTGGAGTTAATGGGACAGTGTAGAATTCCCAGCACAGGAGTGAAGCTGATTCACTCCTGACTCAGCCAAACTGAAGGAAATGTGTAGGGAGAACATAGACCAGGTTCTGCTCCAATCACAAGAAGACACACCGGCCATTTGTGTCCACGTGAAAGAAAAAAACACGACCTCCATTACCACTGCCTGTTTGCAGGGTATGGATGACCAGTGACCTAGTATTCAGACTAGAGTGTTGTACTTAGCACCTGAAATCAAACAAAAAATAAATCTATTGAAGTTCAGACTGAATACTATTTAGGTTCACAAATGTGCTCGTTTTTACAAAGGAGAAATCCTTTATCAGCACAATGTTTCATCGTGGAAGCGAAAATGATAAAAATGTATATATACAGTATAGACTTAAAACCTTTACTTGAGTTCTTTAAGAACACAGTGAAAAGTCAGTTTTCAAAGCAGTAAAATATACTGCTCAAAGGGTGGAACAAGACAAAGCGTTCTCCCACTCCACCTCCACGATCTTGTACAGTTCCATTGCAGCTCTGGCATCTTCTACAGACGAGTGTCCGCTTCTGTCAGCCTGCAGAAGGCAAAATGACCAATGGCTTTTATTAGAAACAATAATTTGGACATGTAATGTATGTCAAAAAATATTCTTGACAAGGATTTGCAGTGAGACCAGCTATTATTATACCCAAAAGCACATCTCCTCAACACACAAATGACCACAGTGGTGCTACTCGCTGAGTCACCGTGCCACCCACCACAACAATATACAATACAGTATTATATTTTCATGCTGCATTACTATTTTCACTTTCATTTCCAAATCTATTTTCTTATACTTTTTCTTTCTGGTGCCAATAGAACTCACTTTTTTGCTTGCTAGTTTTTTAAATAGAAAAGTTTTGCCGATAAAGCAACATTTTTAAATAAAACAGAATCATAATCACTGATTAAGACAAATATGGTGCCTTGCAGTAGCGTGGTGGGCCAGTGTCATCATATAGCAGATGGGTGGTCATCCTTAGATGCAATTACCGAACATCAGGACTAAAAAATGGCATAATAAAGCTAATGGGATTGGCTGCTGTAAACTTGGACACCGTTAAAAACAGCATGGTGCACTGTCACCTGGATGTCTCGGTTTAGGAGGGCCTTTGTGAGCTTCTTCAGTGATGCTGGCTGTCTCTCCGGAAAACCAGCCTTCTTATTGAGCAGTGGGATTCGGGAGGTGTCACGTGTGAGGCTTGAAGGGTGGCTGTATGACAAAGACTTGAAGTCATTGTGGATGGCATGGCCCACCACCACTTTCCCCTTCAGGATCTTCAGGATCTAAGGGATTCATAATACGACACATATCACCTGTGGGTTTGAAACAATTTGCCATCCTAGATTATCAAGCTTCTTATCTCTTCTACCACAGGTTCAATATCCCTTACCCGTAATTCCAAAATCCAAAGAGCTGTGAAAACCTATAATATTTTGCAAGTTTGGCACCAAAACTCATCTAGTGGCAAAACCTGACCTGATGCTACCAACTTTTAAAACTTTTTAAAAATTTCAAGATTCCCTATGGGTAACAGTGAGAAGAAGAAAAGGATTTGTCACTATCAACAGTGCAGGAAGTGGGGTTACTGCAGATATTGATGGTGCTGTGTCTGTCTTACTGAACAACACAATGTGAGAACAACCACCATATATGACAAAGAGAGAGAGATAAGATGATTAAGTCTTACAATGGCAGTGATGATGAAAAACTAATGAATGAAAGATAGACATTTTAAAGGGCAAAAAAGAGGATCTTAACCCCGTGCTGATTGAGGGGATTTGATTATGAAGGAGTGACTGTGCACCAACTGGTTTATTGATTATTAAACAGGCTAGAATTTACCATGCAGAAATGAACACTGAAGGTAAGTGTGAATATTTGTATATTTTGGTGCAGAAAAATTTATGTTTCATTACAGGGTGCTCCCTCAGACTCCACTGTATTACCTTTGTAAAATCCTTTAAAAAATTCTCAATTCTGGCCCAGTTTGAGATAAGGTATTTTTATTATCAGTAGGTGATGAAATATGCTGGCAGAGGCCTCTTTTTTAAAAGCTGCAGTTGAAAAATAATAGACGATCATTTTCTGTTAACTTGTTAGCAACTCTGGACACTGCCGACATGTGCTTACCTCATTTCTGGCTTGTGTGAATGGCTTTGCATTTTTGAGATGGGCCCTCGTGATTCCACTCCAGCGAGTCCGAAAATCAGTCACAGGTGCCGTGGGTTTAATGTAGCGGTCATAGACAACGTCTCCATTGTATGAAACAATGCTGCAGCGTGCCAACTCATTCTGGCAACCTTTGGGACCAGTGCCCACCATCTCACAGTCTATGGCCAGGTATTTCAGCACATTATCACAAAATTTTACCTGTGGGGTGGGCTGAGTATGGCCATGGCTTTGAGAGGCACCTTGAGCTTTGGTGCTTTGGGTTGTAGTACTGGTTGGGTTTGATTTTTTTGACTGGATACTAGTGAAGCTGCTCTTCAGAGAAGAGGTAAACATACTGGAGCTACTCTTAGGAACCACAAGCTTTGCAGAAACTGAGGAATTTGGATTGGAGCATTTGTGGGTGTGTAAATTGGACATAAAAGAATTCTTCTGATTTTTCATGGATTTTGGCCTTCCCCCAAAATCTTGTTTGGGTTTATTATCCTGATTTTTCACAGATTCTGGCTTTCCAACTGAGTCTTGTTTAGGTTTCTTTAAAAAAATTTGATTGTATTGGGATGCAGTTGTGGTGAAGTCTGAGCTCCTGGAATGAATAAAAAAATCAGTCTTTTGTGGTCTTTTATTTGAGGCTTGCTGGTGTTTCTTCAGCTTGGGCTGGTTCTGCTTACTGCGAAGGAGACATCTGCGCTCTAGAGTTTTGCGTCTTTTAAGGAATTTTTCATGTTTTATTTTTCCAGCTGATGTCCTCCTTGCCTCAAATTCAATAGAGTTGTCACTGTGGGACGCATCCAGATTAAGGATTATGTCTGACATCTTGGGTAAATACTTCAATTCAGAAATTGTATCTCCACAAGATACATAGGACACATTGACGCTCTGCTTTTTATTCCAGCTCAATAATGTAGAAGTTACCAGCTGAGGAATGTTTTGAGGAATGTGAGGCCTGCCTTTACTTGAGGTGAACTTCTGGAAAAATCAGAGATATCATCTGAAAAGATCAGTAAAAATAAGTTAAAAATTTTAATTAACAATTATGATACATACATTTTACTTTTTAGTAAAGTATACTGTGAGGCATAAGAGGGGGGGGGGTCTCCCGAACAGTGAAGACAATAGAAAACAAGATAATAGTAATAATACAAGATAACATTTGATTTATCAAATGAAAAAGCTTTATTTAACATAAATGAACCATGACTGTAGTCAGTCAAGCACACAAGTACAAAACAGTCATGCAAGATAGTCAGTTAGTGAGATAAAACGTAGTTTTATTGTGTCAATCGAGGTTTTCAAAAGTGACACCACTGAAAATAATTGCGTACACAGGTTTCCGTTGGCATACAGGGATACACGTGCTCAAAGCCAAAAAAAAAACAACCCTTACCGCATTCTTTGTGACAAACTCGACAGTAATAAACCAGTTTGTTACATCCGAACAGAGCCCGTGAATAACAGTTTAAAAACAGCGGTAGCACGGTGAGTTTCTGTAGCTCAATGCCGGATGCGTAGCACCACGTGCTCCACCTGCTTCTGCCCCACAAACCGTCTGCTTCCGGTTCGGGGGTCACACACTTTTAAAGTTTCCGAGTTTGCGGGGTGTGGCGGTACGGAAGTGTGTGTGTGTGTGTTAGTTAGTGTAGTGCTCACGTGTTCTGAACTCTTATAAAAAAAATAATATGTTTGCGCTCTTTTTGCTCTTCTGTCAGTGAACTAAAATAAGCTGTTAAACCAGAGACTGACCCAGTAGCGGACAGGTAATGGTGTGTGTTAGTACAGTACAGAGATACGTAGCTACTGCCCTGTTGGGCAACAATACTGTATTTTTTTCAGCTCTCAGTTTTTATTTTAAAACATGTCATTGATGTATGAAATTGTTTGTTGCCAATAATAATATTTATACAGTAATTTGTTTCAAGTAAAGCTACGTTTCCCTTCTGTTATGACAGTTTGTGTTTGTGAACTGTGTTTTTGTCTGTAACGCTGTGTGTGTGTGTGTGTGTTTTTTATACGTAGGTGTAGGTATGTTTCGATGAATCGGCCAGAAGTCTGTTCGTAACTCCAAAGTCGCTTTTACCCCTATGTCATAATCAGTAAACGTTACATAATACTTACATCCCTCCATATAGTCTTGTTATGATACATAAAATACTGTGACACCTTATTTGTCCATCTTTTACCAATAGTTGTTTGCCCAGTGCAGGATTGCAGATTCCATTAATGGAATGGAATTTTTAATTTGAAACTAGATGAAAATTTCATTTTAATTGAAAATAAATAAATTGTCTCACCTTACCTCCTATTTGAGCTTCACTGTTGACGGTCCAATTCATAAAATAATTATGTTCAGTGTTGGTTTGCTTCTGGCTACTTCAGTTTTTCTTTCAACAGGATAGAAGCTTAGAATCATTGGTCAGGAGGCTATGAACCTACTCCCAGAGGGGAGGTCGGTCCATTGCAGTTGAAAAAATCACAATGCATAAAAATCCTTAACCAGACTTTATAATACAAAATAGAAAAACATTTTAATGTTTTTATTTGTGTCAAGCGACATTAAAATTAGAGCTCATTTTAAATCAATGAAAAAATGCTGTGTCTCCACAAACTTGTGTTCACTGTCAGGTGTTAACCAATTCCCTCTCAAAAAATGGCAAAACACCACATATGAGCTGTAAACACTGTAGAGGTGAGCTGAATCAAGGCTTTGTTCTATTTGGGTGCTTTTTACTACCTACTAATCACTGGTCACTTTCATTCAGCAACATAAAAATTATGGAAGATAGAATCACAAACTTCCATGTTTTTGGAATTTCCTAACTTGGATCTTCTTAACGTGTATTTGTGTCTGTGTGTTTATCCCTGTGTGAAGTGCCTTGCTAGTGACTTTTTGTTCTCTTTTATAGATTGGTCCCTCCATGTGCTTGGCTGGCGATGGCTGCGTTTACCTTTTCCCCAGAGCAGCTGAGAGACCTGGCCAGGGATGTCACATCATTCCTCTCACAGTTCAGACACATCTTGGACTCATACATCATTGTACGTATCTCCATCTCCTTTCATTATTACATTATGCGGAATGTCTATTTATTATGGCCATTTTAACATCTCAAGTTAACCTGAAACATGTCTTTAGACTGTATGAGTTAACCTGAGCACCCAGACTTCACATACAGTCAATATAAAAAGGAGCATACAGAAGTTTTGTATAAGCAATTTTTGACATGAAGGTCTTTATCCTGTATTTACAGATGTCCACAGCAGTTGATATTATGGCCAACAAGTTTTTTGTTTCAGTGTTTCAAGCTAATGTCAGAATTTGCTATATTTAGTGAAAGAATGGGTGAATATTTTGTAGCCTAGGAAGACATCATCTGTTTTTCTTTCTGCAGGAGTTTTTCAGTGAAGATTTGTGGGAGACGCTGCCCCCTAAGTGGCAGGAGGCCCTCTGTGACCTTTCAGCTCCCCAGATAGCTGATCTTTTGCTAGACAACATGCTCACAGATAGATGGTAAGTGCCTTAGGGATACTCACGGCACATCATCCTAAAGATTAAAATAACTTCTGGTGAGATGTTTTATTGATACCATATTCTAAAAAAATTTAATTCCAGCTACCCTTCTGTGTGGCCTCTGTCACTACTGGCATTCCGTACTGCAGCACACGTGTTGGCTTTCTCCAGAAGGCCACTTGACCAAAAGAAACCAGATGCAGGTTCCTCACTGCCAGAGGAATTCCACAAGAACAACAGCCAGAGCTCATTGCTGGGGCACATTTTTCGCAAGCATGTCAAGCCCAAGAAGCAACATGAGATCCGCAGGCTTGGAGCGGTATGGACCTGAGTAGAACCTTGGAACAATTTAGAGTGTTTAAAAAGTGATTTTCTAACCTTTATCATTCTGTATTGAACATTATGATTGACTGGTCCTTTATAACAAGGTATAGTGACTTGTGTATTAGAAAATGTATCACTTTTCTAACCATATGTATTTTCCACTTGACTGTGTTCATTTAAAATGTTTTTTCATTATGTTTGAGGATACAAATGACATTTTATTTATTGTTGCACCTTCTTATGTCATTTTTCTTTCATCAATTTTCTTCTAGTTGGTGAAAACACTCTGTGGTAAAACTGGTTGCAGTAGAGTGGTGGATGTGGGATCTGGACAGGTAAACCTAACAAACTGACCAGCAAGAATTTGTGTGATTGTGTGTGTTTGTCTTTCCCATTTATAGATGACTTTAAGAAGAAATGAGTAAGCAGGAAACTGAGGTGTAAGTACGAGGTCTGTTCAAAAAGTGTCAGGACTGATTAACATTACTGCTAGATTGTGCTGTGCTTTAGGACTGCAGGAGGGATGGAAGTTCAGTGAAACTTTGCTGTTTGTGTATGACCAGTTTGTCACAGTCCTCATTTGGTGAAGACGAGTTTTCAGTCCTGTGCCAAGACTGATGAGCAACGTGTTTGCAGCAAGTTTTGGTCATTGGGCTTGTAGCATACAAGGTGATTATCCCCTGCGACTTTTTTTCTGTTTCCAAAAATCAAAATGGCACTGAAGGGATAGTGACACAATTCTATACAAAAAAAGACCACTGTGCTTTCAGTGCCATTTTGGATTTTTGGAAAAAGAAAAAGTTGCAAGAAACAGTGTCAGGTGATTATGGAGGCTGCTGAACTTGGCTGCTGATTTGGCGAACTGTCGTTGCCTCGAAAAAATGTGAAATGTGGAAAGCTAGTTACTGGTCCCAAAGCACGGTGTCATCTAGTGGTAATGTTACTAGTCCGCATATTCTTTAACAGATCTCTTATTTACGCAGCCTACCTCTCGTACATGGTTCTGAAACCCCTCCATCCTCATTAGGGCCATTTGACACGCTTCCTGTCCTTTGGGTTTGGCTTATCAGTCACTGGAATTGAAGCAGATGCTGCCCTGGTTTCCATGGCCAGAAAATTTGATGGACAGCTGCTGTGCACTTTGCAAAAACAAAGCAAAAGGAAGGTAATACTGTGCCTGTTAAGTTGTCAGTGCTAAATGATTGAAGTATTAACTTTGTATTGGGGTTTATTAAGTGTTTTGACACCGATCTTGCTTTTCCAGGATAATACGACACAGTATATTGTAGAAACTGGCCCTTCACCGAATCATGTTATTGGCTGGGTCAACCCTAAAGCATCCTGGCAAGAATTCATCCACCAGCTGGAGACAGGAGAATGTGAAAGCAAGAGACTCACAACTACTCCAACACAGAGTAAAAGCAAACAATTGAACCTTAAATCAAATCCAGATCAGGACCTTCACCATGTGAGCCAGGCTTTGTCCTCATCACAGTGTCACTGCCTCAGTCATCCTGAAAAATTCCACAATGTGTCGTCAGATATAAAGACTGATTGTGACTTTATGATCCCAAATGCACAGCAGAACTCTGCAGGTGTACTGAACTGTCCAGAATCGAAATTCCTGGACTTGGGGTGTTGCCCAAAGCCGCAGCAGGTGGGTGAGAAAGAAGAAGCCATGGTGATGTCCAGCTGCAGTAATATACCATATGTGGAGAAAAACTGTGATTATTATGACCCAACAGAGCAGGATGGGGGGTTCAGGACTACAGGATTCATCCTTACAGGCCTTCATGCTTGTGGAGACCTGAGTGCTACACTCTTGCGGCACTTTGCCAGCTGCCCCCATGTCCTGGGCATCACGTCAGTGGCCTGCTGCTACATGAAGATTACCACCAAGGAAAACCCAAACCCTCCAGGAGTTGTTCCTCCTCCCTGTTCCACCCATTTCTCTCACTCAGAATTCAGCTACCCAATGAGCTCTTGGGTAAAAGGGTTGCCTGGACACCAGCTGTCATATAAAGCACGTGAGGGGGCTTGCCATGCCATAGAGGACTATATATGGAGGTTAAGGACAGAGAGCGGGGTGCTGAAGACACACTGCTACCGGGCTGCTTTGGAGACGGTTATCAGGGGGTTCCAACCTGAACTGCGCAGGGCCGGCATTCAGACCATCAAAAAGGCCCATCTTCTGCCCTTTTCAGAGTTAGTATCGGAGAATAGTAAACTGACATGTAATTTTATTGTTTGTATAATGCATGTTGCCCAAAAGGTTGGAATTTAGATGAGCACTTCCTTCTGTTACTAACAGGATTTATGTTGTCAGTTAGACCAAATCCAAATGGGGGGAAGGAAGGAAGGAGGGTAGGTAGGTACTTAGGTAGGTAAGTAGCTAGGTAGATACATAGTTAAGTAGGTGGGTGGGTAGGTAGGTAAGTGGGCTCTAAAGTAGACACTTAGGTAGGTGTGTGTGTGTGTACAATACTGTGCAGAAGTCTTAGGCATGCAACTTCAATGTCTGTTGAGAAGTACAGGTAGATTCTTATCTACCATCAGGGAGGTTTCTGGTTGGTCCCTGGTCCCAAATTCTCTGCATTCTCTGCAGCCTGAGAATGACCTCAGACACCCAATCTTAGTCATACAGAACTATCTTCAGCAAAAAGAAGGAATCCTGCAACAGATGGTATGGTCCCCACAGAGCCCTGATCTCAACATGATCAAGTCAGTCTGGGAGGACAAGCAGAGACAGTCAAAGTCTGCAGAAGAACTGTGGCCAGTTCTTCAAAACGTTTGGAAGAACCTACCAACCTCTACCTTAAACTGCATGCAAGTTTGCACAAGAGAATTGATACTGTTTTAAAGGCAAAGGGTGGTCCCACCAAATATTGATTTATTGATTAATAAGTATTCATGGCGTTATTTTTGGAACCATCCTTGCTTTATAGCATTTTTCCCACACGTGCCTAAGACTCTGCACAGTACTGTATATAGGTAGGTGGTTAGGTTACCTAGGTAGGTTTGGTAGGTAGGTACATAGGCAAGTGGGTGGGTGTATAGGTAGGTGGGCTCTTAAGTAGACACCTGGATGGGTTCAGTTGGTAGGAATGGGCTCAGTAAGCATTTAGGTAGGTTGGTAGGTGGGTATGTAGGCTGCTAGATTACCTAGATAAGTAATTAAATAGTGCAATAATAGCTAGCTAGCTAGGTAGCTGAATTAATAGAGGTATTACGGGATATTTTTAACCAAAAAAGGATTTTTGGAGGTTAAATTTGGTTTGGTAAATTGGATACTTTTTTAAATCTGTGATTGGAAGTTTTACTGTTTTCATTGACTGTTAGGGCTGCAGTAAAACTGTCATCATAGAATGTTGCAGTTGTGTGTGTATGCAGTGTGTAACCTTTATGCCCAATGCACAGTTCAGAATTGTACTGTGCACACACACACATACACACAAGCTGTCTGCATCTGTGTGTGTGCAGGTATGCACGACTAGGCCTGCCACGGGTGGGACTGCCCCCAGACCTCCCACTGGACGGCCCCAGGCTGGAGGCCATGCTGCAGCAGCAGGGCCATGTGTTTGTGTACTACAGCCTGGTCCTGCTATTGGCACCTGTAGTGGAGACCCTGGTGCTGCTCGACCGCATGCTCTTCTTACAAGAGAGAGGTGCATTTTGCTAACATTATCTTTACCCCATTAATGTGTTGCTAAATGATTGTTCATTTTAACTGAAGATTTTAAACACAATACTCTTGCAATACTGAAAACAAAGAACTGGCATTTTTAAAGGTATGAAAAAGACCAACTAATCTTGTCTCCATCTTTAATCTTAACTTCCTGATAAGGCATCATCAGAGAAAATACGCTTTTTGGTTTAAGCCGTCTGTAATGGTAATGTAATAGTAACAAGAAATGTATCCAGATTCCAGTATTCTTATTCTAAGCTATATACCTAATTATTCTCATTTTTAACAATATTTGTACAAAATTTTACATTTTTAATATTGCTGTAATTTTGGGACACTGTCAAGAAGTCGTTTTAAAAAACTGCATTTGCTTTGAGGTCATTTACATCAAGATCCACTATGGTTATAATGTTCTTACTGAAGAATGTGATCATAGAAATGTTAAAATAAATTTTGTTTTTGAAGTATGAAGAGTCCTAATATAAACACTTTGTTTTTCAAAGGGGAGTTGGAGACTAGTGGTTTGTTTAAGGCCGAGTACCTGAACTATGGCAGATATGATAAATGACTGGGGCAGGAAACGCTACCTCGTCCGTACGGAATGGAAGTGATAAGTCAGCTTTCACTGTGTCTGTACAGGTCTGCAAAGCGAGCTGGTGCCTCTCTTCGATCCTGTGTTCTCACCTCGAAACCTGGTGCTGGTCGCAGTGAAGCCAGGGCACAACAACGCTCCCCAAAGCGCCACAGCATAGCTAACGGCCTGGTGAGCACAGGTTTTGGGTTCAGCTCCCGGAGCGTCATGTGAGAAACAGTCCCCACTTCTCCTTATTGCCTCTCCAGCTTGTGACCATGGCTGGCAGCTGATCAGGTGAAACAGTTTCTAATTTAATAGTTTTGCGTTAGTTTTTAATTTCCTTTTTATGAGAATGCAAAATACCAGATTGTATATAATCCCAATAATGTGAGTAAATGTTATGTAAAAGTATGTAAAGATAATATTTCTTCGCAAAGCTGAACTGATTTTTTTTCCCCATTTTCTTTTGTATATTACTGTGGTACGTGTTCACCGTGGTATATTCTGTCCGTGACTGAGGTTGCACTTCTTTACTGAGGATTTTCAAGATGTTTCCAATGGTTTTAACTTTACCATGTATTTAAATGGCAGAAAAAGCTGTAAGACAAAGTCTTTTAATTCACTGTTATATTTTACACAAATAGCTCATGTTATTTCAATATCATTTTGAATGTATTCTACAACTCATGACTAAATTTGTAGTTCAGAGTCCGGATAACAGCCCACCAAAGTTCTATGTACAGTTAAAATGAAATAACAGGTTGTTTTACATTTTGATAATGTATTGAGTTGGAGATGTTTAACTTGTTGCTGCGACAGCACGTGTGTGACTGGTAACTGGAAGATTAAGTTCAGTGTCTTTTCCCAATAATTTTACCCAGCAAATAATTACAAATATTTATTAAATGAAAGCTCCAGATTCTACAGTACGTTTTTAAGCATCCAGAGCCCCCTGAGTGAGAGTTACCAGCACAAAGTAACAGTGGAGAGAAACATACTGACAGCTCCAGGCACACGTGTGGTGTTTCATATTTAGAATAAAGGAAAATAAAATCTAAAAAAGTGAATGACAAACACATTCTCTCCTTACTTCCATACTCACTCTTTAATATAGCAGCTTGGCACTGACTTGTTAACAATCCATAATCAACTGAAAAATGGCTTAAATCTGCTGTAAATGTATATATGTATTTTTTTATTTAGGCTTTGTGTAGCTCAAAAAAGAACACAAGCTACCTGTTGGAGGAGCATTTGTCTGTGGCATCTGGCAACTCATCTATGAGTTTCTTTAACTTGCTTGACAACTCAGTTGATTGTGCTCTACTGGATTGATTTTAAATATAGTTATTTAATAAAGAGATACGAATTTAGAACAAACAGTAAGAAAACAGCATGAGCCAACTTGCAGGGTAACTTAGTGCACCCTGGGTAATGAAATGTAACTGTGAGGCTATTATGAATAATGTCCATGTACTACAATTAGTCTTTTACTGGGAGAGTCTGGTCAACAGGGGGCAGAAAAGAGCAGCAGGGGATTATGGGAAGTGCTGCCGCACAAGAAAACTCATCACTCAAGAGAGCAAAACAAAAGAACTTCATTGCCCATAATCCATTGCAACTAGTTTCCATTATACTGGTCATTCTCTCAGCTTGGCTCAAACCCACAGGAACATGTGGGCTATTTGGAGAATTTGTTTCAGATTGAGTTTGAAACATCTCTGCTGTCTGTACAGGGACTCATTTCAAAAATCTAAACTGAACACTTTCTGATATATGTCCAAACAGTGCAGTATTTTTTAAATACTTTTTATCTTACAGTGGGACAAAACTACAAATGTCTACATCTGTGAAACTGAAAGTCACTGAATCACATCTTTAGAAATAGAGCAGCACCAGTACAACAGTCATATGGTCAGTGGACTGACCCCACACAAGAGCGGACCTTGTGTTTTATATACTCGTAATTATATTTTTCTTACTGACAAAACATGCAAAACAATGTTTAACTATAAAGGTGTGTCTGCTGCTTTCAGTAAATCCAGGACAGTCCTGAGTTCTGTTTTGTAATATTATATTAACACGACACCGTGTCACTTCCTGTAGTTTTACAGTGTAAATATTATACTATATTATATTGTCTCACAACTTTAATATTTTACACTAACGCCCCACAATCCACCAGCAATATGTTTGTTTGGACTGTGGCTGCTGGACAGCACAGCTCATGAGCCAGGAAGGTCCGGCACTACCTGCTGCAGCACTTTGCATCTCAGCTACTATTATTTCACACCTAATGGACCTAAAACCACTTTAAAAAAATTAATGTGGTTCTCTGTGACACTGCAGCGAATCTTCAGTGCATCATTCAGTGTCTTTTATGCAAATAGCAGGACTGCAGCCCCCTGTGGAAACACTATGTAATATTTGTGTGTAAATGGAGACAGACGTGAATGATGGAAAAAAAAACCCACTGAACAGTCGTGTCCTTCCAGGCAAATTCAGTCTTTAACCTGAGGTCAGCAGCTGGTGGCATAGAACTGCTGCTGCTACTTGTCCTCAATTACACCAGTAAACAAAATTACGCAGTTTAAAGTTGTAAATTATTCTAATAAAGGCATCAGATACATAAAATCTCAGTAAAGACTCTAGTGGTCATGGTGGTGACGTGTCCCTCGTGTTTGAGCCCCTCTCATGCTACTAAACACAAGAACGGCCCTGCCTCCATGCCCCCTTGTCTGATGTTTGTGAACGGGAAATACAACTGCTTTTTTCATCTGTCATAATTTATAAGTCCAGCCTAGTAAAAATGCACCAGTAGGTGTACTACTTTTAACCAACAGATGGCACCATAAGGTCAATTGAGACTATGAGTATAACAACAATTGCTCTATTTACACAGTAAGAAAATAAAGACTTTTAATTTAATAAAAGTAGCTGTTCATTGCAATAAAATTTTTGGATAAATTTTATTCTTCAGCTACATGTTACATTAATACACAGCTGCTGTTCAAACTGCCTATAAAAACAATGTGAGTGTGGGTTTATATAGTCATTCTTACACTTGTAACTTTTTTTGTTGTAACATTTGATTTCTAGTAATTTAAATATAATAACCAACAATAAGCCCGCATGAGATCAGTCATAACTGTAGTTATGGTCAAAATTTCTTTATTGCATGTTAGAAGTTGCCTGTCTGTCATGTGAAGGTGCAGAGCTGTACATACCTTTGATATGTGGAACAATGTGATGCAAGAAGTTAAAAAAAAACAGGAGGAGAAATAAGGATTTATGCTGTTTATTCAAGAAGGACATGGATTGAGAGGAGAAGGACTCAGGAATCATGTTTGGATTCTAGGGCTTCATGAAAGAATTTATTACAAGCCACGGTGAGGGCTGCAACAAGTACGACGTACTCCTGGAAGTCTACTTCTCCATCCTCATTTATATCGAGGTCCTTCATGATCGTGCCCACAGCATCTGGGTCTTTACTTGCCTGGGGAAGAAAAGGCAGAGAACAGAAGAAGTTGACATGACTGGAAGCATTCTAGTGTCTCAGTGATCTAAATGTCAGGAGAGAGTTGGCTGCATGAGGTGCCAGTATGGAGACTAAGAGCACGGCGCTCATGAGCAATTTGTGGAGTTCTTTGGTGGTCTTTAAGTGGCTTAGGCTCACCTTCAAAAAGTCACTGAGTTCTTCCTGAAAAAGGCACTTCAGCTCCTTTTTGTTGAGCTTGTATCTGTCTCCCTCTTTTGAAGAGTACTTGTGGAAAACCATGATCAGGGACTCCATCGCCTTCTCTAATTCAGAGCACATGTTGGCTTCACACTGAAGGGAAAGGGAAAGAAAAAAAACAACATATATAGCAACTGAGCACATTTTGTTCACTTGTGTACAATTTTTGTTGCTCATAAAACCATAATCAGTTTTAAAGCTCCCCAAGGATCCCTGTCTTGACCTCCGTACACCCTTTGTTGCTATGGCACTTATTCAGATATAGAGGATGTAACGTAAGAAACTTACATGTCTTATGAAGATGTAAAGATGCATCAAAATATAAGTTCCATAATTTTAATTATAATTTATTATTAATCATAATTATGTTAACTTTCGAACCAAACTAAAATAAGGCTGAATTTACGTTGGCGACGTTTAGGGAAGAAAAGGGCATCACAGATTTCTAGAAATGATGAAAAATAATGAGGGAAACTTAGAATTAATGCCCAGCTTTCTGCAGTATATTTACAGCAGTGTCCGTTGTCTTCTGCATCGCTTACTGCCTCTTTTCCCTTTAAATCCACAAGCTAATACTTATCACAGTATTTTATTTTGCGAAATGCTGTTATTATTAAAAATCGATATTTTTCTGCCACACACATCCACCTCGTAGTCAATTTTTAATTATATTTTTAAATTTTTCAGGAAGTAACCGGGCTATTCGGACGTGGGTTCGAATTCGACTCATGCGTGTAAACCGTCCTTTTGATCCGGATTTCGGATTTAAAGACACAATTCCAAACTTAAAATGTTGTTACTTCTCTTATTTACCGGTATTTACATGTCACTATGTCGGTATTCTCCCTTAACAATCTGGTTGCCGCGTTCACGACGTTTCAAAATATGCATTTGTTATTTAAGAGACTTTTGGTGTCAAATAAACATTGTTATAGTGACATTTGGATTTAACGCACATTCGGTAATATCAACAACCTACAGTCAATGATATTCTGTAATATAAAATTAGTTTCGGGATATAAGATATTTAAAATATTTTGACAAATGATACTTTTAAGGAATTGTTTATTCCATTTGCAGACTGTTACCGAGCCCCTGGTCTCAATGACAGCGTGTTCTCTTTATTATAACATTAATTACATGAGATAAATCACTGTTAAATATGACGTCAACTTACCGCTGGAACGACGGGGACCTTCAGGCAGAGGAATGAGACCCACAGCTCGTCGTCTAACTTTTTATACCTTTTTATGGAGCACCTATACGCAGACTAAGGTGAAGCGCCTCCCACTGCCATCCCCCGCGGCGCCGCGCGACTCCACCTCACCGTTTCCCAGGTGCTGCAGCCAGCTGAAATAAACGTCCACAAACCCATATTCCTTTCCTGGAACAGCACTGGAATGGTGCACACATATTAGGTGGAATTAGGTTTTTAGTAAAAATATTAACTTATATTACACCCTGTTTGAACTTTGGTGGGGGGGGGGTTTACCACTGAACCTGGTACCTTATAACCTCCATTCTTACTGTCATCACTGTGTGATGCTGTTTGCCTTCTTTGGGGGGATTTCAAGGTTAATCTTGGCGACCAGAAGTTTAGAACTACTTGCAATGTTAAATTGTACATTGAGTGCACAAATGTGATTGAACAATGATGGTTCTGTGTTGACACACACACACACACACACACACACACACACACACACACACACACACATATGCATAAGTCTTAGGCATGCAACTTTGATGTCTGTTGAGAAGTACAGGTAGATTCTTATTTACCATCAGGGAAGTTTCTGATTGATCCCAAATTCATTGTGCAGCCTGAGAATAACCTCAAACACCCAATGTCAGTCATACAGAACTATCTTCAGCAAAAAGAAGGAATCCTGCAACAGATGGTTTGGTCCCCACAGAGTCCTGATCTCAACATGACCAAGTCAGTCTGGGAGGACATGCAGAGACAGTCAAAGTCTGCAGAAGAACTGTGGCCAGTTCCTCAAAATGTTTCGAAGAACCTACCAACCTCTACCTTAAACTGCATGCAAGTTTGCACAAGAGAATTGATGCTGTTTTAAAGGCAAAGGGTGGTCCCACCAAATATTGATCTGATTGAGGTTTTTTTTTTTTGTCTACTGCACTTTTTAGAAGGTTTATTGATTAATAAGTATTCATGGCGTTATTTTTGGAACCATCCTTGCTTTATAGCATTTTTCCCACACATGCCTAAGACTTTTGCGACTTTTGCACAGTACTGTATGTACTGTGTGTGTGTGTGTGTGTGTGTGTGTGTATAATAAAATGTCTATATGCACAATATACTGAGTTATCCAACAGTACAGTATAACACATTATATATCACCAGACTGTCACGGTACCAACCTTTATTAACCTTACATTAGTAATGTGTGTAGTGCCATATACATGTGTTATATATTTCTTTTTCCATTTTCACATGTACAAATTGTTACTTTTATTTGTGTATTTTTAATAGAAACCATCACTCCAGTCATACAAACTGTTGATGCATCAGGTTGTTTCCAGTCAGAGGACTAACTTAATCCCTGTAAGGTGCTGGAAACCCCCACTTAGGCCAAGCTGAGTGGAGGAGAACCACAGCACTGTGCAAGAGCTCACATCCTGCTGTAGGAAGTGCAGATAAAGTATAGTGCGGTGCATGAAGCTAAGGTCGACTCCATCGTTTATCAAACAACCATAATTATTTAGCTATCTGTCGCCTTTCCCTGGACCTGCCAGCTTCCCGTTTTATCGCTCAGGCTGCATTTGCATGAAAGAGCCTGGCTAACCTGCCTGTGTCTGCTCTCCACATTTTCACAATCAGCAGCATTTCCAGGCAAATAAATTAAAAAGTGATCAAGGAAAAGCTGCTAAAATTAAGACTGTGAGTGTAATTGGTTAAAATTTATAGTCACCCACCCTGTTGGTTAACCGCTTAATCCTGGTCAAGGTCTTGGTGGGCTGCGGTCTGTCCTGGCGTCACTGGGCACTCAGCTGGCATGGTTGAGACAGGACACCAGTCCATTGCAGGGTGTCCACATGCTATGGACAGTTTACAGAGCAGTGAACCTGAAACGCACGTCTTTGGACTGTGAGTGGAAACAGACACAGGTAGGACATGTAAGTCTCACACACACTGAGCTGGATTCAAACCCACACCTAACCAGCCCGGGTGCTGTGAGGAACCTCCCTTGCAACATCTAGTCCGCAAAACGTTAATCAGGATCAGAAAATTTATGATGTGGTACAGCAGACCTTCAGATCAGACAGTGAGGTAAAAGAGGCAAACGGTGTGCAGAGCTGAGTGTCACAAATGACAGACACAAAAAAAGGGTCAGAAGAGACCTGAACTGGGTAACACATGATTATTGTTCAAACGTTTCATAATATCAGTTTATTTTTAATATAGTGTTCTGCAGGGGACCAGATAACTCCCTCTACGCCTTATAAACAGGTTAACTGTATAACTAAGCCAGCTGAACAAAGTGAGAATGCAAAACAGTATTAAGATTCACAAAATGCAAGAAAATTTAAAAAAAAAAAAAAAAAAAACAAAAAAAACAGCAAATGCAGATATGTAATTCTTGACTGTTAAAATAATAAAAGTTATTCCTGGAAAACACTCACCTCTGTATCTGTTTCAACATGTAAATTATACACCAGAGTTCTCTTCTGGTCTTTTTACTTTACATATCTGAAGGGATAAGCACATTCAGCTGAGCAATGAAAGGTCCATTTCAAAGCATTTATTATAGTCACATTGCCTTCTGCTCATGCCTATACTGCACAGGAGGTGCCAGTGGAAGCTCTAAGAAAAACAGCAGAAAGGGCAGAAGGAAATATGTTTACCTGTTTAAAAAGTGATTATTGAAATAAGCGGCCTTATAAAAAATACACAAGTAAAAATGAGGTAGAAGCATGTTTTTTCCCCCACTGCAAGGCAGTGACTTTACCCTTCTGTGTGCTTATCGCTTTGAGGATTTATGTTTAGTTAGCATCACCTGGCTCTGTTCTTTCTGCGACCCCCCGGGAGAGGAAAAAGGGCACCAGGGGAAATCACTCGTCGCGGTGTGGGACAGTCAACAGAGCCACGTTGCCAGGGCAAGCAGAGAGCAGTCCAAGTCATCCTGGTTGACGTGGAAAAAGAGCAGCAACCTTTTCCTTTTGTTTTGGAAACTGAAGCTTCCATATCTAATTACCGCACAGTGAAAAACTGGAGCTAAACACATCCTCCCCGTCATTACATCAGTCACTGCTACACATTCAACATCATCTACGCTTAAGGAACATTAAGGCATATTTCACTGTGCAGCTTAAATCAGCATAATGCAACTTTTTAAAGAATTAATTCTGGATATTAGGTATCAAAAACAGGTGTTCTTGGACAACCTGAGATTTTATTGTTTGTTTTGTCTGAAAAGTTAATTTTCTATTGGTTACAATCAATTTCATTACAGTCCAGTCAGTGTAGTGGAAAGGAGGTGAGTTTATGGCCAACTATGTTAAAACTTTTGCCCTTTTTCTTCCACTTTAGTTTTACTACATAACTGGATGCTGCAGAACAAGTTTCACCCAAATACCTGCAAATGACTGGAATATAAAACACCTCTATTCAGTACTTTAATATTCACTACATATACAGACAATATATCTGTCATTTATCTAGTTAACAATTCAGTCTAAATGTTGGTTAGCTAAAGACACCAGTGGTGTTAAATACTGCCACCTACTGGCTGCCTGCATATATCACCTGCACTGCAGGGAAAAATTATGACTGTTGGTCACTTTAAATTGTAGTATAATTTTAACATATCTAAGAAGAGAAGCTACAGGCCCTGAAAATTAAATGAAAAACAAAAGTCTAAAGTAGAAACTTGTGAAACCAGTGACAAACTTCCCTCATATTTGTTGAAATTTTTGTGGGCTCTACACTGACCCTGCATATACTATAAAGTAGATCATCAATAGTTAATAGAAATTCTATTCCACTGTATAACACCAGAGGTTAAAAAAATTATTTAGAGGTTCTACACAGATCAGTAATACTTTGGCAAAGGGGTGAACTGGAAAGAAACCAGTCAAAAACAACTAGCAAACAGGATGGTTACCATTACTATTATCATCATTAGATAGGGTTAAATATATTTATTCTAATTCATACATTATCTATGTGTGTCTGTGGTCCTTTTTAAATGTAGCTCTCTCCTGTCACCAGTGCCCAGTGCTTTCCAAACTGACTGCAGCTCAACTAAGGTTTTAGAAATAATTTAAAAGGGTCTCATTCAAGGTTTGCAACACCATTATAAAATCAAATGAACATTTATATTTAAAATTAACCAAACACTTTAATGATGTATTAAGATAAAAATTGTCACCTTGCAATTATATACTGTATTATTTGCATTGTTTTACACCTTTAATCAGTAACACATTTTACCCAGTCAGTGGTTTATATACAAGTACAAATCAGATTAATTTGAAAATCACATGTAAAAAATATTTGTAAAAAAAAATCAAAAACATAAAACTGTAATTGTCAGGAATTCTAAAACTAGCAACTTAAGGCCATTTTCAGTTCAAGTAACATGTACAACAGCACTTTCCATCAATTCACCTTCAAACCCTCACTAAACACTTCAGTAACCAAATGTAACACATTTGTAATGTAGTCATAGTGTAAATATGGTAACACTAAGAGCTGTGAAAGCGGTTATATCACAATGCACAAGATACAAAGCCAACGTTTTCACTTCGCAATTTTTCTTAAATTCTAACACTTGCCATTGCCTTCACATTGGAGTGTTTTTTTACCGTTTCAGCATTATTTATTCATGTTATTGTTTACTTTTAGTTATTCTTTATTATACTGCAATGGACTGGCATCCCACATAGGTGCTTCATTACCTAGTGTCCAGTAAGTCAGGAATAGATATTATCCTGACCAGGATAAACTGGTGAAGGATAATGGATGGATGGATATTTTTCATTATTTTTCTTACCATATAGAATTTATCTTTTTTTATTTTATTGTTTTATATCATCATATATATTTTGAATACATTTCTTCTCTTTGCCTGTGACATAGCCTGCTAAAGGAATTTCTAGAAGGAAGTGTCTCAGCTACTAGTAAATTCCTCTCAGTCAGGGATGGACGTTGGTGATGATGGAGAATGTAAGAAACAATTTTTAAACTTTGCTGTTTTCTCAGAGTTTCTAAAGACCATTGAATTGTATGAGACAATAATAAATTCCAACAACATTCCAGACTATATGGGGGAGGGGGTATCCAGATGTAACAAAAACCCCCCAAAATTTTTTTTACTGTGGTGCTGTATAGTACTGCACTGTGAACTATAGTAACATTTCTACATCCTAATGTAATGTGTAATGAATATGTAATGTGGGTAATTATATGAAATAAAGTTTGCAGTGTAACTGAAACATATAAACATACAGAATAGTGAATTATATACAGAAAGCAGTGAATAAGGCATTGATATGACTGATCAGAACACCACTACAGAGGGTCTAGGGGCCCCAGACTGCCTTCATCACACCGCCAATGAAGACAAGTGGATGATTTTTTGAGACACGTTGTCAGCATAGTTTAACAAGATTTTATATATTAAGTTTTTCTTTCCAGAGAAGCTATTTATTTTTTATATAAAAGGCAGTCAATAGTTCCTCTCATATTCTGCTTAAAAATTGTTTTTTGTAATACTCTCGTGATGGTTCATAAAACAGAGGTCCACTAAATCACAGCTAGACTACAAACGAAAAAAAAGAAACAATTATCCATATCTTACAGTGAACTGCAAAAATTGTACAAATTGAATTGTGGAGACCTAAAGCCTGTGATGAAAGCATTAGTGTGTGGGGTAGGGAACCCCCTGCACAGAATGCACCACCACAATTTCAACTGAGGACTTGTTTTTCCTCTTCATATGATACTGAATATTTGAGTACCATTAGGACACCAATCTATACATATCGTAACTAGACTATGTGTAATATCCCCCAATGAATGAAAACAGCCTTTCAACGGACATCTAAAGAACTGCAGTTTTTTCATATTCAGACCCAGGGACTGAAACCACATGATTCCGTTGTACTGTTGTGCACATACAAGATTATAACTCCTATTTCATCAAGGCTTCAGGGCAGTTCAGTTCAAACCTTCAGACTATGTCCCTGTCCAGGACAGTGCATCATTTTGCCATAGGGATGGCTCAGTTCAAATCCATCAAGGTATACTTATAGCCTATATCTATGATGGGCATATGCCCATCATTGAAAGACTGTATAAAAATCACATTTGTTCTATGTCAAATACATTATACTATACATTGCTCTGTTTTACCTTCTTCTGAATTATTGATTGGCAAAACATTCTCTGCAATTTAGCCTTCACAGAGAACAGGTCAAACATTGGCTGAATATTCTGGATGAAGCCTCTCTTCCATTGAAAGTTCTACTGTAGAAACAGCGGCTGCTAAGCTTCTTCTCCTAGTGCTAGAGTCTTGATCTCCGCTAATGGTGGGTTTGCCCAGCACACTCTTCAGCTGAGCCCAGAAGAAGGTTTGCTGCTTTGCTTCTTTGGGCCATTCCAGATAAGTTTTGGTGTTTAACATCTTCTTCAGTTTGCAGTACTTGTTGGGCAGAGACTCTGGGTCAATGGGTTCCTTAACCACCAGAATGACATCACTGAAGGTCTTGCCAATGGCCCGTTGCTGGGCAAAGTAAAGTTCGTAGTTGCACCACTCGCTGTTGACAAAATGCCGTGATAATACAAAGATTACCTGAAAAAAAAAAAAAAAAAAAAAAAAATAAAAAAGCNAAAATACCAAAAAAAAAAAAAAAAAAAAAAAAAAAAAAAAAAAAAACATAAAAATGCAACTGTGTGGACCTCTTACACATACATATATGTATGTATGTATGTATGTATGTAGAGGCACCGGGCACAAGTTATAAATTCAGATTACAATTCCAGACAGTCCTTACCTTTCTGCTGTTCTCGATATTGTCGATAATGTTGTCGATGATCCACTTTCCTGGCAGGAAGTCTCTCTCATGAATGCAGACACGGTAGGGGGGGGTGCTGCTCTCCAAGTAGGTCAGCAGCTGATCCCTCACCCAGTCAGCATCTGAATGACTATATGAAATGAATGCATGATAGTCGAAGGCTTGAGGAAGTTTAGACCCCTCCTGGTAGGCCCGGTATTTTGCCCTGATGATCTGATAGGTGGCCTTCATGTACCATGGCACATTAAACAGATAGCACAGCAGCATAACAACCAGCACCACAGCAGCTGTACTTGCCACAGAAATAATGACGACAAGTCTGATGTCACATGCTACGTAGCCAGGAAAGTACTTAGCCACCACCATGTTGAGGAAGGATTCAGGGTGGTAACAACGGTAGTTTTCTGGCCAGTCTGTGACATTGACTGTCCCTTTGGCTGTTGTCTCCTGAAAGAAGGTGTGGAGATCACAGGTGCAATGGTAAGGGTTGTTGCCTGCTTTTAACCTGGACAGATTTGGCATATCTTTAAATGAACCCATGCTCATAAGTCCAAAAGAGTTCCCATCTAGTGTCAGTGACCGCAAGGTTGGACTGCTCCATCCAGAAGGAATGAACTTGATCTTATTGCCACTGAGAAGGAGTTCTTTCAGGTTAGAAACCTTGTCAAAGTACTCCATATCCAGGTAGTCTATGTTACAGTAGGAGAGGTCCAAATACTGCACATTTTTGGGAAGACAACTAAGGTCACTGTTGATGAAGTTGTTGTGATGAAGAATCACCTTTGTGAGGTTCTGCTTCCACGTACATTCACCCATTACTTCTGTGGAGCCCAGCTGGTTGTAGCTCAGATCTATCACACCCATGTTTTTAAATTCTCCAACAAGAGCCACCACATCCTTCAACCTTGTGAGCTGGTTGACGCTGATGTTGAAGGATTTGAGCAGAGGAACAGTTCCACTGTAGCTACACCGCTGGTTGTAGATGTATTCGTTTTGTAGCCGATTGTTGGAAACATCCAACTGCTCCACCATTTTCATCTCATCCCAAGCATCACATGGCACAAAGTTAAAATTGACGTTATTTATATACAGCCGACGGACTTTGCTAAACCATGTAAAGCGCCAGTCGAATCTCAGTATGTCCGGATTACTGATATCCCTGCAAAAAATCACAAATATTCCACAGTTAAAAGGTGAAGGTTCTGTTTTAAGTGAAGAGCACTTAAGGAAACTTCTGTCTCATGGAATACTTAACTTTTAATGTGTTTCTGCAAATTGGTTGGTGAAGTAATGTGAAAGTATTGCTTTAAGAGAGTGGGGCATTATTGGAAGTGTCTGTTGGGTGTTTTGGGCGAGTTACTTACAAATAGGGAAATTCCCCTACACTTGCCTCTTGTTACTCAAGAGTACCAAAAAAAAAAAAAAAATCTGCCTTATATTTAGTCCTAACTCAGAGAAAGATAAATAAGGGGATGCCCTGGGTAAATAATTTCACTTGTATGCGCAAAAACTCATATCATAGGCTAGAACATCAGGGGATACCTATATCATGGTAGTGAGTTAGGGTTAAAAGGAAAAAAAAAAACTAACCTAAGAATCAAGTCATCCAAGATAAGGTTATTCACACTGGAATCCAAACCACTGTCTAAAAACGTGGCTGACCGAGCAAAATCAATAGACAACAGTCCAAGGAGTTTGACAGAGGAATTCTGAAGGTTCACCAGAGCCATCCTCAGCAGATTCTCATTAAACTTGCCACGATGAAAGATGAGATGATGCATACTGATGTGCTTAAAGCCTTGTAAAATGTCATCTGCACCAGAGTAGTACTTGAATTCAAAAAGGTTCCTGAAACGCAGCACACTAAATGTTTTGTTGGCTAAATCTTGTAGCATCATGGGAAGGGCATCTGGTGTTTGGTCTAAGGCCACATCAAACCACATGTTTCTCGTTGTGATAACCTTCAGACAACCTGGGTCATAATGCAGAAGACTTGATGCACTTTTGATGGCAAACTTTTCCAAGGATATATTCCGCAAGGTCCAGAAGTCTTTCTTGTTCAACCTTTTTATTAGAGGACCACCCAGGGATAGTATTTTTAGTTGAGTGAACGTGGAGAAAGCATGAGGCAGGGTGGCCTCAGTGTAAAAATTATTGGACATCTCCAGGCTTCTTAACATAGCGAGGGGCTCTAGGGCTTTGGCTGGTATAGACCCAAGGGAATTATTGAAGATGTTTAGCTCTTCAAGGAGGATATTGTTTTGAAAGGCTTCATCTTCGATCATGGAAATATTGTTATACTGAAGCTTGAGAACCCGCAAGTTACCTAGGTTGGCAAAATCACCTTCACTGATAACTTGCAGTGCATTGTAGGATAGATCCAGTTCCTCCAAGGAGGGAGGAAGAGCAGTAGGTACGTGACCCAGGCGGAGCCCCTTACAGTCTGCAACGCGGTTGTCCCAGGAAATTTCACAAGAAGTTCTTACTGAAGGATGACGGTAGGACCCATAGACACTGACCAAAAAATCTGTCAGCATAACGGTGACCATTACTATGGCCTGATACTGGATCTGTTAAGAAATGTTAGGAGGAGATGTCAGAACTGCCTTGAATTCACACTTTTTTCAAAAAAATCTACAATTAATACTAAACTGATTGTTCTGTCCCATAATAATTAGGGGGTCAGCAGGAGTTTGGGCATTAGCCCTTTGGGCTCAGAGGTTGCCGGTTCCAATTCCCTCTTGCCACAGTACCCTTGAACAAGGTACTTGCCCTAAAAAAAGCTCCAGTTACACACGTTGAGCTCAGTGCAGTTAATGTAGAAGTAGATTCTTCTCAATCTTGGGTCCTAGAGACACACTGTGTATTCAAGTTCAGTTGAACTGAAACATCAATTCCTGCTGTTATTTCTGTTTGTACTGCTTGACCTACTCAGGGACTGCAGAGTGGATGAACTGAATATTACAAGTTGACATAGTCTGTTGACACAGATTTTTTTGAGGTGGGTTTAAAAAGAGAGAATAAGTCTGCTTTATTTGCATAATACAGTAATAAAATAAAGCCACATAACAAAATGTGTATTTTTTTAACTTAAGTGAAACATTAATTTGTGTTATTCTTTGAAAAATGAACAAGGAAGACAACATGACAACAGTTAACTGAATGCTACAGTATACAACACGCCTTTTCACATTACCTCATACATTCCTCTTCAGCTGGGTGATCTGCAGGGAAATCCGGTAGTTTTCTATTTTATATGCAACGTAAGTGTTGACAAATACTGATGGATCCTTTATGAGCTGCTTATCTATTATAAGGATTTCCATGAAAAAGGGATTTGTGGAACACCTACACGAGAAAGGAGACATGACATTAAATTCCAGAGTGCCAGAAGTTTCTACTGATAAGTGGAGCAGTAGGTGCTGTAGTCATTAGACCTTGTGCCTCCAGACTTAGAGATCAAAGGTTCAAATCCCACCTGCTGGTGTAGTACCTCAACAACAACAACAACAACCCAGTAAAACTACACATCTGGGTAAGTTCTTGAAAGCAGCTTAACATTTTAGGAGAAAAGCATAAGCGCTATAAATAAATGAAGGTCTAGAAGCATTAAATCCTGTCCCTAAGCAGGCAAGGACCTCGTAATGACGCTAAATTAGTTCATCATGAAATACTGACCTACATGATGCATTTAATAATGGAAGCAACAGGACATCTAAATGACAATGTTTCAGTTAAGGTCATAAAAATTCAATCATTAACATATGCTGATTGTGTAGCACTTCAATGGTACAAATTAGGATTTAACCTAACAACCAACATTCTTGGTTGTTCCGAGGGTATGGATAAATATTTCACTGATCAGTATCAGGTTTGGTACAGTTACACAATTTACACACATTGACTTTTGTACACATTTTCTATTATGTTGTGCATGTACAGGTTTCCAGCTCCACTTATGCAATATACTTTTGACTTGGGTGCCACCTGAGCATATTTGTACAACTGTAGGCTATTGTCTGTTAGAAAATATAAAAATTCTTCAAAAATCAATATTCAGTCCAGCCCGAGCTTGGGAAACGTTTACAGCGGACTTTTATTCTCTCATACAGATTAGAAAGAATGACAAAAGCTTTTTTATGGGCCTTCATTCAGGCCAATCCGGAAGTCATCCTATTTACTTACACTATTGACATGTCGCTGCATTTAATTGCCTGAGTGCTGCCAACAATGGTACTAGGTCCATTTCCAGAGCAAAACATGTGCATGAAGATTAGACATTTATTATGAGAGTTTTTTTCCTTTAAAATTCTCTACTTAAAAAATTGTATGGAGACCTACTCTCAATTTTCATGAGAAATTAACATAAAATTACAAAAAAGTATAGAATTTTACTTCTACTACATTGAAGGAACTGTACTGTATTAAAAGCTATACTGACACATTGTGTATTTTACTGTGGTGTTGTATCTATAAAAAAAGAAGAAATTTTAATTGGAATGTGTAAAAACATCACAGCTGACTGAAACAATCCTCATCTTGTGTTGGGCAGAAGCCTGCATACACTCCACAGGTTCATCTAGTGTGGGTTTATTATAACAAGTATTAGGTGAGACCAATTGGGAGTTCAAATTTAAATTTTGAGTACTCCAGGACTGAGTTTAAATTATAGTCAAAGTTTTATGCTGAACATTTGATTTTATTCATTTGTGCCCTGTGTTAACTTTTATTTAAATCTCTGTACAGTTCATCATCAGCGCTGTACAGCTTACGCTCATTTGCTTGTTACGTTGTGAGAAAGTTTTAATCTGTGTATATATTTTACATAAAGGACAATCCAGATTCAAAAAGTTTTAATTTGCATTTAAATTTATTTTTGCATAAACTAAAAAGTTTTAATTTACTTATAAATTGCATTATAAATGTATGTATTTATACAAGGATTTTTAGTCTGTCAACACCAGATTATGTTGTTCATTTCTCCATATACCTATAATCTGAGGTACAGTTTTCCAATTTAGTTTTTCTTTTTCAATTATTTTTTAGAGATTAGACTTGCATTTTCACATGGTACTCCTCATCATCCTCATTTCAGATCTTGTTGGTACAACTTATCATTCCCCATATCTCCAGATGAACTATTGTCATGAATATTCATTGCAACACGCTGCTAAAGAAGCAGGAAAAAGTTATCTAAACCCAGATGTTGCAACTGACAAAGTTATCTGTAAACTGAATCACCCTGTAGCAGTCTGTACTATTAATCTATCAGGAGTAGTGATTTGGTAAACTATTTTCTCATTTTGACAGCAAGGGGTTTTTCCACAGGTTCAGACAAGTTCATCCAAGTAGCAGGGGACCAGAAGTAAGGTTTTACTATCTTTTAAACACAACAAATAGACCTTCTCTGGATGAGATCATAGATTAGAAAGACAATTTTGCACAGATATTTTTAAAGTATTCAGTAATTAATTTAAACACTCAGCAGCCACTTTAAGATTCAGGCTATATACAGTGCAACACAACAGCCAGTATTAAATGCCCACTGATGCATTATCTTACCTGCAGTGTTAAAGGTAAGATGCTTGAATTTCATTACATAAAAAGTTTTTAACAATCTTTTTGCTCGTTCTATGCTGACTAGGAGCCCAGGGTTGAAATAAAGCCTACATCAGTCCACTTTCAATTTTTTAAAATACCTGTTAGAGACCAGCTTATCTTCCTTAGGACAGGCTGACACAAATATGCCAGGAATTCAGCTGAAAAAGTTAACCATTGACTATGCTTTACTATAGGGGTCTCAAATTTAAAGGCTAAAAAAGAAGATTTGACCAGCAGAGAACTTTTCCATCATAAAAAGACTTGTAGCGTACATACTTCTGAGGCTTAAACTGTCACAAAAATAACATAAAAAAGCAAGTAACCAAATGTGCTGTAAAATACCACCTTGGAGTGTGAAAAATACAAGGAAAAGACCCTAAGTAATTTATGTGAATCTGGCTTCTAGATCACTCCTTCAGTTGGCTTACTGGAAAATGAGGAAACAGTTTTTCACAAGTGTGATATTTAACCAAGGGATACCATTAACCAACATGGTATTGTTTAAGAACATGCAATAACAATGGACTTCTAGACCATTTCATTCTCACATGAGACTGGTTATTTCCTCAGAACATACTGCCTGTTTCCTTGGTCAACTGAAACCTGGGCCACTCACTCTTGAAATGGGCTATTAAATATTTTAATGTAGAGAATGGGATGTAATTTTATTTGTACAATGGATTACAGTATAATATTTAGCTTGAGGCATTCCAATTAGTTTTTATATTATAATGTATATAACACACAGAATTCAAAATTTAAACACACTGATAATACTGCTGCCCCAAAAGACAAAATTTCCATTTTGAGGGAGCTGAATTACCATTAGTTATTACAGAGAAAATATTCAGTTCCTTGAGGAAAAACTATGTATGTATCCTAAAATTAAACACTTTAACAAAATAAAATACATTTTTTTTAAAATTTACATTTTATTCACAGGCAGCACAGTGGCACCTCGTCACGTCTGGGGCTGGTTGGGTGTGGGTTTGAATCCAGCTCACTCTGTGTAGCATTTGCCTGTTTTTCCCACATTTGTATGGGTCTCCTCCTACAGTCCAAAGACACGTATTCTAAGTTGGTTCACATGGTCATTCAAATTTACGATATATGCGGCCACCCTGCCATGGACTGGCGTCCCACATAGCATGTAGTTTTATAGCCTGGTGCTCAGTGATTCCAGAATACACACCTGGCCACCATGACTGAGCAGGTGGTTAGTGGTTACAAGTGATTAATGTTAATGGATGGATGGATCTGATGAACTAAGGCATCATTTGTCTCATTAGTTTTGATGATATTTTAAACAGCTTTTGGTAACCAGTGTAAACTACAGGAAACTGACTTCTTACAGAGGAAAGCAACTTCCTTTTCTAAAATCTCTATTTTATATCTTATGGTTTAAAAAAGTTTTTTTGACCAATCCCTGGAAAACAGTTAAACCACACCCTTCTCAGTTTGAAGAGCGTCTTAATCCCCGAGTGCTCCGTTTTGCTATTTGAATAATAACTCATTGGTACAAAAATATTGCTACTAAACTTTCCTTTTCTGTGGTGATCAGTACGTTTAAGTTTTATGATTTTAAACGAGGCATTTCAAACTGGGGGTTGGAGGTATTACTACAGCAGCCAGGGGTAAGTAAAGTAAATACTGCAGTGAACTAAACAGCATTGCAAACCCACAGCAGCACTGAAACAAAGGATCATGCCTGTATTAAAAATCGCAATGTTTTACCTTTTTTTGAGCCTTAAATCAAACTGCGAAAACGGTGAAAGCTGCGCAACAACTGCGCAGTTTTTGTTTAATAACTATACTAGCATCACAGTCTCAGCATGTCACCTCACAGACCAGTTTACACATATTATATTAGTCACATCTTGTGTTCACGCAGAAGAAAATCAACTAGGATACCTTCAACGCGACGCAAAACTACATTTCAGTGATAAAACTGGTAACGTGTCACCCAGTATGAGAATGTCCCATTAACTCTCCGCACGTACCTTGAAGAAGGAAGTGAGACGGAGACGATGCGTGACGCTCCACCTGCACAACAGACACCTGATGGGACGCCGCTAAAAACCCAACAAATCCCGGATCCTAAAGTAGCACAACAAATAAGTCAGATGGAGAAGGAATTGCGCAACTGTTTGCAACAGGTCCAGCGCGGGAACGTGGAAAGAAATGGTCCTGTGCGCCTGCGCTTGGCGCGAGCTCCTGAACGTCTCTTGAGTGAACGCAGGTAAGACAAGCAAGCAAGCAAGCAAACAGACAAATAAATAAACTTTAACCTTTCATAACTTAAATATACCTCAAAAATAGGCAACACACGGCGGGTAGTATTATATGGTAAATAGAACCGTCGTCTGCGAAGGGGATCTGCTTGAAAGAAGACCCCCATTTCCACCCCCCACCCCCACAAACATACACACGAAGAAAAAAAAATATGGGTGTGACTTTAAGGACTGGATTTTATTTACTTAATGAAAAAATGCATGAAAACACATTTTGTTGTTACTGAAGGACAACTTTAGGTTCACTGTAGCCCACTGTGGGTTCACCATACAGCCGTTTTCCAGAACCTTCCACGCCTCTGCCTCATTCAACTCCACGCCGACATACTATTCTTATTTTCCCTTGCAATTTGTTACTAATACGTTCCTCATAGTCATTACCAAGGCAGCACACTTTTCCTATATTCCATAATACTGTGCTAAAATAAGGAAAAAGTATACTAGCTAGCTAGTGAGCTAGCTAGCTAATTGTTGGTTTGGCTTTAAACGATAAAGTTTGCATTATTTACTCACCTCACTTGTCCTAATACTGCTCATCTACTTCAACAGAACCTGTTTTCATGTTTGTTTTTTTCCACAAGAGTGCAAACAGCTGGCAAGTGGAGGGAAAAATTTCCAGAAATTTGACGTTCTAGCGGCTCTTTCAGCCTTTATTACTTACAAGTTGTGAACTAGTTAAAACAAAATTAGGGAGACTTTTCAAAAGAAAAGTTTCTGAAATAATAGTCTGTAAACCATTGATCCAACCGCTTGTCCATTTTAGGGTCACGGAGGCCCAGAGCCAAACATGGAGGACTGGGCACAATGAGGGATACACCCCATAACAATAATATTGAAGATGTGTTTTTACATCTTTACCAAAACATATTTTTTTGTTGGCAAAAATATCACCCAACATTTAATTTCCCCGTTTGTTTTCACAGGATTAATTTCACTCTCTTCTAACATCAGCAAAGATGGAATTTTGATTCTTCATGAGGTGATTGGCCAGCTTGAGTACCAGTTCTTGCAGCCTAGCAGTTTTGTTTGGGTACCAGATGGAATCAAAACAGCCCCCCCCCCCAAGGCTAATTATTCAAAGCAAATAGCTAAGACATGAAGTGAGATGTACCTATTTGTAGTGGTTTTACACCCCTGGCGTACAGTAAAGTAGACAGTACAGTAAAGTAGATATGAATAAACAAGCAAGATACTGAGCTGGAACCTATGATATTGATCTGTGATCATTAAAGGGTTTCTTGAGCTTATACATTAGTAATAATCAATTTCACCATGACATCACAAAAATATTTTAATTAAAAAAGCAATAATTAAGCCTAGTGATTCTGGAATAGGCTCTGGACTGCCATGACCCTAATCAGGGAAAGCTGCTGCTGAAGGTGGATGAATGGAATATTTGTCTATTAGCCATCTGACCTATTAAAATAAGCTAGCAGGGTATTTTTTTACTTTAAAATTGTCTAACACTGGATTTTTAAACAGATTATTAGACGTTTAAATAGCACTTACTCTATTTTAATAGACTTTGAAACATACTTTTAAAAATACACTAGTTTGTTTTAAACTGGGTGTTTGAAAATACTGATTATTATGCAGTATTGCAGCTTACTTATTAGTATTTAATGATGTGTATTTCATTGCACTGTTTACAAGTTCTAGTAAAGTTATTTGCATATTACAGGAAGCAAGTCAACTTAAAGATCAGTTTGCAAAATTACTTGGTCAGTGTGATCTTAGTGGGAGATACTCATCTACATTATATTTTCCCTAATTATGAGTCCTGATATTTAACCTCCAGCAATATACTTTTTATAATCGTCCATTATGATGCAGTGACATAGTACCTGAGTGCCTACTGATCAGTCTGGGTTTTCATGTTTTGAAAGCCTTTTTGACTCATGTGGAGAGGTATGTACCAGGAAGAATTTGATGGGAAATAACTTTATTCATTGTACTGTAGATAAGTTCCAGGAAAGCAGCCAAGTTGTGCACAGTATCAGGAATGTTACAAAACATGTCCCGAAACCCGCAAGTTAATACAATGGAAGTACTCAGATCATTTTTAGTTTAAAATTTGTGCACCTTCATACCAGTATGTGTCACATATTCCTGGTGCAGCACATTCCATCGTCATTTTTGGCTGTCACTAAAAACAGCAAATTAACAAACAACTTGACTTGTAGCATTCTGTGTTTTATAATATATAGCAGTTTTTCAGCCTATAATATTCACAAAATGTTATACTATTCATTGATCCAAACTAAAATCCAGTGATCATAAATGGCCACAGTCATGATAATAATAATAATAATAATAATAACAACGAATATACAGGATAAGTTGACAGATATCCTGCACTTACCCACTGGGATGAAGTATAGAGCCCTACTATACCCATCCAACCCTAACACACTGTGTACCCTAACACACCACCTTGTAAGCTCTTCACCGGGGTCATCAAGTAGGCACCATCCTTCATCGGTGTTTCGCTGACTTAGGCCCACGACACCTCCGGATGGCTCAGCAGTAAGGCCTGGCGTCTCAGACCCACTCCCCTCCAAGCCTACTAGGTCAAAGGTCCATGTAGCCCCCAGTAACTATACTACCGCCCTATCCCACCCATCCCACTTTCCCCCACTCTAGTTGAGCTCTCCTCAACCACAGCCACTGACTAGCCCTCTTAGCTACTTGTGACAATTCCTTCACCGTTTCCCTTAGCTTACGTCCTCTAACTCCAAACCCACTCAACAGAGACGTAATAGTTCTTGCCATGAAGCCTCTGGCACCTACCTCTACCGGCTTAACATATGCCTGCCACCCCAGCTCATGAGCCTCACTCTCACCTCAACTTCTTCCTCTCACACACTACTTCAATGTCATTCTCAAACGGCACTGTCAACTCTATGAAGTATACTATTCACTTAGCCTCAAAGTACAACACCATATCTGGTCTCAGTGTAGTCATCACAATACACTGCAGGACCTGCAATTTCCTACCCACGTCTACCTCTAGCTTCCAATCCCTCACTCCTGATCAATTACCTACTCCGACCCTTTGCTGCTGTTTGCATTTACCCTGGCCCTCACGAACGAATGCAAATACCTCAACTCGTTGCCAGCTACGGGCAGGGTTAATTTCCGGCCGCTTCCTCTCAATCACCGCTGCCAAAGAAGGAAGCACCGGATTATGCCTCCACACATAACACCCCTGCGATAAACTAACCTTACATGCTGATGAAACATGTTTCAACGTCCTGTTCTCTGCGAACAACTTACAACTTGTGTCCTCTCCTGCCCACTGTCCAAGATTCTGCAGCATTGGAAGTACATCGTAGGTGGCCCTACTATTATCATTATTGTTGTTGTTGTTGTTGTTGTTTTGTTGTTATTGTTATTATTATTGTTATTATTATTAATAATAACAATAATAATAATAGAAAAAGTAGTGTGAAGTTGAAGAGATTGCAGGTGACAGAGGTCTAAATCTCCAATGTGCTCATATGTCAATACATATGCAAATTAAACAGCTCCTTTTCTCTACACATATACTAGCATTATCCTGTCAAATATAATTCATAATTATTATTGTCATGATAATTAAAATTACACTGTGGCTTCACAAAGTACACCAAGACGTAGGAAAGAGATCATTTTGAAATCACAGTAGATGCCAGCCCATCAGACTCTGTGCCAGAACCTAAATACACTTACTGTTTACAATGAGCCACAGTTGAACACTTCTAGGTATTAAATGCAGAATAAGGAAACAATATATGTCAATATATTTAAGTCAATTATTTATCCTTTAATCCTTGTATGAAATGAGTGTGTTCTGTACAGTGGTTCATACCCCAAATAAACACGCATTTTAGCAGTTGAAAAAGGGCTGCAGTTTTGTTTAATGTATGATTTCATTTCATCAAATATTAGTGTACTTACCACATGTGCTGAACACATAAGCTTAGCATTGATCTGTGTAAGCCAAGTTGTCTTATCTCAGAAAATATCTATTGGGTCTCTTGGCTTGTATGTGTTTTACACTGACTACAATATTTGTAGTCATGTACTTCCTGGTTAGAGTGACCTAACAATGTTCTTGGTTAGTTTCACTTGCATCTCTGCAGCTTTTATGTATTTAGTGGCCATCACCATCCTGTAATCACAGCAGTTAAAGCAGCAAATTGTTCTGTTCTTGAATGCTTTGTTAAATCGAGTTAATATGTTTGGACAAACAAATCAGATATTACTTATACAAATATTACAAAGGGGTAGGATTAATGTCAACAAAAATGAAAATCTGACTCTAATATATACAAAATATTTTTTGTCCACTTCTGTAATTAAAAGCATAGTTATTTTCAAATTTTAAGAGCTTTTGCTACTGTATTATAAGAAACACCAATTTCTGATAGCATTCCCAACGACAAGAATTTTCCCTATAGAACTTGTCTTCCCAGAGAGTAAATAATAGCATGAGATTTTACAGTGATAAAGAATTTGGTTAAAGTTATTCTTTAACCTCTGAAATATAGTTTGACTGAAAAGATGTACTTCCTAGTTAGAGTGACCTAACAATGTTCTTGGTTAGTTTCACTTGCATCTCTGCAGCTTTTATGTATTTAGTGGCCATCACCATCCTGTAATCACAGCAGTTAAAGCAGCAAATTGTTCTGTTCCTGAATGCTTTTTTAAATCGAGTTAATATGTTTGGACAAACAAATCAGATATCGTTGCTTGATTCAGCATACACCATGTATTTACACTTTTAAGAGGTCTGTTTCATACAAAAAAAATGTACAGCAGAAACATGTTTTGTCCACTTCGGCCGTAATCTTTCTACCAGATTGATCCTCAAAATAGACTCCTGCCAACCTGTATGACACCACCAGCACTTTTTCGGGTTCTGAATAATGAAAATCAGGCAGAACTCAAAGATACTGCAGCCCTACAATGGTGAATGTTTACGTGCTTTAGCAAATTCAGAAATATTTTCTACTGCAGAATTAACATTAACACAAGTGAAATCCATTCTGTCATACAAACAGACCAAAGTGCACCCATCCAAACTATAATGACTGGAGTATGCATGACAGACTAAAAAAAGTAAAAGGTTGTTTTTTTTTTTTCCAGGTAGACCATGAAAACAACTGTGGTTGTGGAAGAAGCTGAAATGGATGTTGTGCTATATTTCATTACAACACATAGGTCTTCTGTATAGTTCCAGTTGTAAACACTCGCAGAAAAAAATTCTTTTCATATGGTACACAGTTCTTTCTTAAGACTTGTTTCTGGTCAGACAGGGCCCAACTTGCTGAAAAGCCTCTCGGCAAGGTCCCAATTTTGCAGCTGGAGAGAAGCGATTGCCTCGTGGCCAAGGTGAGGCGTGCTCCAGCACAGGGCCAGTGGGCCATGTGCGTTTTGCTGCATATTAATCATTAATATGATACGTGATTTATGTAAAGCAGATGCACTTTAAGATTACACAAGACTTATGTCAAATTCCTTTTAAAAAAAAAGGCCGTCGTGAGCTTGTGAAGCATATCATTCCAAAATAAAACATTTAGCCAATAAAGAATGCACTGCTGTCTTCTTTTAGACACTGCACTGCAGCTTATAGAAACTAAAGTATGTGTTATTTAAATGAATGTAGTAACTAATCTTAAACGTTTTTGTAATCTTTTTTAGGTTTTCATGTATAAATGTATATGTATATAGCAGGAAGAGGATGAATTTCTTTGCTTTTCTTTGCGAGCAACAGTTAAAAAAGCTCCCACTGAGGAATGATTTACTTGGTTTCACATATTTTACATGAAACTTGCATACTCTGAGACTGCTGTAATTTATATTTTTTTAATCATTCTGCATTTTACATCAGCTAATGGCTTTTCATTTACTTTTTACTCTTTAACAACTACAGAACAGTGCAGCAGCATAAAATAGAAAAAATAATTTGTACACTGGAAGTGGGTGTGGAACAAAATGAGGTAATGATGGAGATGAAATGAGTGGGCTGGAAAGATGGAGCTGAAAGGCCCTAAGCACAAAATGTACAGAAACGGAATATTCAAGAGCTGCACAACGCCCACTTTGGCACGGAAAATCACAGCAGCATAATTTGAAATCGGTGTTATTAAACATTAGACAAACAGACCATGACCCGTTTGTGTATTTTCTTACATGCCCTTAATTCAAGTACTAAAAATGTGTAGTAGGTTGCCAAGGAGAAGTAAAAATTAAGCTATGCTTTATTTAAAGGAGCTCTTAGTGCTGATATAAAAGAATTCGGCTGAGTATTGGATGTTGGGTGCATGGTTTAATAGCTGTTAAATTCCATTCCAGTATTCTTTGTTAATAGTATCTCAGTGAATAATGGTTACATGTAAATATAAAAATAGGTGCACTAGCAGCATTGTTACTTTGCGTATAAAGATTCGATTTGTTCAGGCCATAATTTCCTCAATATATGGATGTGAAAGTTGGACAGTGAACAAACAGGACAGGAAGAAAATACACAGTTTTGAAGCAAATGAAACTTGGGCCTAAATAAAAGTAGCGCATCAGAACAAACGAAGGAGCCACTCTGCTTTTAAACAGCATCTTTTATAAATGTAAATATGTAGGACTGAAGACTTTTTCTCTCTGTACCGTCTGCTGTCTGTGAAATACTAACAGTATACAACTGAAACCCGCAATGCATTTATTTTCTGCACATTTATGGGCTTAATAAAATGAATATATCAGCCATTTCATTATGCACTGATGGCCCTTCTTAACATAACCAGCTTTATAAGTGACATTAACATTTTGTAGACATTGCATGTTTTTGAAAGCATTGCCACAATATAAAACGTAAAGCTCAGACATTGGTAGTCATGGTGCACGCCAGCATCTGGCCAATAGTAAGACTATGTTAGATGTATAGAACTGCATGTCACTTTACACAGCAAATACAAAAGGCACATCTATATGTTATGTACACGTGTAATTTAGTGGGTTCCCACTATTCTTTTTCTCTCATTTCCTGCACAGTACAGGAGCTGCAGCTGCATGAGAATAATTCATGGGAAAATGCAAAGGCTGCAAGTATGGAGGCAGTGACACTCTCAACCCCCACCTACTTGCTCATCTCCATGGCCTGAAACTAGGACTCAAACCTAGAACTTCATATCGGTCCCAGCACAGCTCTTTCTCCAGGTTCAGCAATGGATACTTATACAGCATATTGTGCTTGGTGAGTATGGCATTCGTTAAGTTAAGCTTTAATAAATTTTCTTAAAAGGAATGGTTTTATATAAAGTGTACAACTGTTTAAACAGGATGTCTTTTGATGTATAGCAGTTTTTCAGCCTGTAATATTCACAAAATAGCAGAATTATCTTTAAAATCCAAATCTGTAGAAAAACAAACAAAATGCATCTTGGCAATGTAGACCAAAACCAGTCTAATACTGTGATTAAAGTCTAAATGGTTGGGTTCGCAAAGCACTCCTTACAGTTGGGACTTGATGCCAAGTTCTTAGAATGCTCCACGTTATATTTCATATATGCATGTCTACATTTATAGGTAATATACAGTAATACCTGGATTAGCACTCTAGATGTATTGTTGAGAAATGGATCTTAATGAAACATCGCTATGTCATTAATACAGTATAATGAAAACTGTACATTTGCAACATATTACAAAAATACCTTCAGTAAAAGTGAGTAAATATGGAACATAGTCTATTTTATGGATAACAATTTTTTAAAAATGTTTTAAGAATGCGGTAAATCATTATCATTAATTGCACAAAGAGCTTAAATAAGAGGAATATTCCAAAAGAGTGCTGTAGGAAGTAGTACTAATCAAGGTCTTACCATATATAAAATGCATACATCTAATCCATAGTAAATTTAGCTAATCTACAAAATAGTGTCTTTATAACTTTCACTTGGAATGACTGAGAGAACTTTGGAAGGGCATGAAATTTCAAAACCCTTCAAATCTACAACCATGTATATTAGTGATGTTCTCATAAATAACGGTTCAAATACAGCACAGAATGGTTTTGCGCATCAGCCATATCATTCCACCTGTTCCCGTGTGAGGGTTGCTGGCAGCTTATAAGTAAACTTACCTTTTTCATGTTTATCATGGTCTGTTTACCGCTGCGAAACATGCTTCGGAGGCGGATGTCAGTTAAGGCAATTCAATAAACCTGTGTACTCTTCAGGAAGTCACTACTAGTGCTGCAGTGAAACTTGGGGTATCTGTGGGTTGAAAAAATTGAGGTATTTTTGTCCCCTAGCACATCATTCACAGCTGTGGTGAAGTGCTCTGCGACCTACACTTAGGTATCATGACTTTTTTGGCAGCATGTTTATTTAAGCGGGTTGGAGGAGGGGCTGACGTGTTTAGAGGAGCCAGAGTGCGGCAGCAGCCAGGAGAAGAGATGGGCCGAGGGTGGAAGCCAAGGAGGCTGAGAGGGGCCCACCATTGAAGACCAGCCGGAAAGAGATCACCTCCTCCTTATGGTCATTTTCAATAGCCATGCAGCGGAAGACCCCCTCCTTTAGGGGCAGCTCGGGGGTGGGGGCCAACACACAGGAGTCATTTAGAATGGAGCAGGAGTAGCGCTTGATGCATTTTTCTTTCTCCCAGTGATACGTGGCATGGTAGGAGCGCATAGGGCAGGGCAGTAGTACCATACCATCTGGGTCCACCACCACATTTTTTGGAGTAGTGCTCGTTGGGGCTGTCAGGACACAAATTACATGCATTACAGTTATACATTCACAGCATTGTCATACGTCAGCATGTTCCTCTTTTGTTTAAATTTAGTTTTTTTATATTTGTACACTAGAATCTTGAATGACTAATCAAGATGACTATGCAGTGATGATGTTTAACACCTTAGAAAAACATAACTGCAAATGAACCTATGTGAACCACACCAGTGCTTAACGATAAAATAAGTGCCGGTCCTCCCCGTATTGGCATGATGGCGTGCGTATGGGTTGATGTCAGAAAACTATTATGTTTTGAACTTCTGCAGTGAATAAAAGAGTCTAGGAGATTTTGCTGATGCTCACAATATATATCTTTTTAATGAAGGGCCATAAATTTTGAATGAACAGCAGGAAAGCAGCATGAGCAACTTGCAACATAACTTGCAATGAAATGTGGATGTGAGGCTGTTATGAATAATATCCATGTACTACAATTACAGTCTTGCTGGGAGAACCTGGCAAGTAAGGGGCAGAAAAGGGCACTAGGGTTATGGGAAGTTCAGATACAGAAGAAAAAGTCCCAGTTCTCCAAAGAGCAAAACGTAGAAATGCCTGTAACTACTGTGTACAAAGTACAACCCAATTAAAGCTGCTCAGAACTCCTAAACTGTCATTTCTAGTTTTGCAATAAAATTACATCTCAAATTACATAATGAATGATTAAAAAAGTAAATTACCGATTTGTTATGTTGTAATAGGAGAATGGGTTACTGTTGCTAAGGGTGGTATCCAAACCATTCCACAGAAATTAAAGCTAGTGAAGGAAACTTGGAAGTGAGCATTAATGCGGTCAAAGTAAATCTGGAGAGGAACTGTGGGAATGAGAGCAACAGAGAATTTCTGGCAATCCCATTTCTCAGGAATGTAGAGCAATAACTGTGAGAAAGGATCCTTCCTTCCTCCTCCCCTTCCTTCTACAAACAAAATGAGATAAAGGGAGAGAAGAAGAAGTCATGCTGACCTACCGGCAGCCTCTCCACACACCGAAGAGTTTGACTGGTCGAGACTTTGGATTATTGCTCTGCAGATGCAGGGAAACAAAAATGGCAACAAAGACAGAAGTGGGGCATTAATTACTGTTGCTAATAAAGCTGCCTGGGGTCACCTTTACAATGACGTGATGTGTTGAAGTTGTAAGCATCAAAGCTGCATTTTAATCCGCAGATAACTTGACTGCTTTATTTTCACATTCTACCCACTGCGTATGTCAAATTTACTAGTTGAGGTAAAATATACATCTTTACTTATTGCGTATAAAGAAAAGCCCAAACAAAAAATCCTAAATGTATACACATTTACTGCTGCATCAAACACTATTAATTATATTCTATCACTGCATGAAATTCAACAGATCAACTAATAAACACATTCAATATGTGAGGTCAAAAATTCAGTAATACCAGTACAGTATACAGTACTTGATAAAAGATTTTGAAAGGTTTTTAAAACATTTTGTTATCCATAAAATAGACTTTTCTGTTTTTATACACTATTATTAAAAGTATAACTAATCTATTTTGAATTATGCTGTGTGGGTGAAGTTTTCAAGCTCCATTTACACAATATACTGTATTGATAACTTCTTATAGCACTGTTTCATTACACTTCATTTCACAGCACATCAACAGTGATAGTCCAGGTATTTCTGTTTTGTAGATCAGTGAAGTCACAGATTCTGGGATGGGCATGGGCAACAAAAAGGATCCCATGCAGTTTGTCTAGGACCAGCTGACATAAAAAGTAATGGTACTTTCTGCAATGTTACACAGTTGTTGCTCTTGAAGCTTAAATCATTCAGTCAGGTAGAAAGGCACTGATTCACAGGATCTGTTCTGAACAGCATTTTCTATGATGCTGTGCAGTCCTAAGTCATCTATAAAGTTCCTAGATCCATACCCAGAGCTGATACTGTATCCTGGAGGGATTGCTGAGCATCTCTTCTTGCTGGCCTCCCATCCACAGTAGGGATCTCGCGCAAGAATGCATTCCCGGCAGGTGTCCCCATACCGACTGCAGTCAGCCAGTGGAAGGCGCTGGACCTCCATAGCAGTGCTTACATACAGGTGGCCCTAAATAATGGAAGTAATTTAACAAAATAATATTGCTTGCAATGCAGCTGCTGTGTGGAATATGCAGTCAAGCGTATATCTTATACAGGTGATTGAATGGCTGTTATACGTTCAAGTGGTGCAGCGTTGAGCAGAGGACATGTTTTCCCAAGCCAGGAAAACACAATGGATCATTGTAAATTGCGGTAATTTGGTAGGAAGCTGATACAATGTTGTACCTTCTGAGTGTCAATAGCCATGGCAGTGACGGGACCTTCATCCTGGAACAGGGAATACTGGGAAATGATGAAGGCTTCCTCAACAGTGTGCAGGACTTTAAGGACCTTCCCCTTTTCTGCAAAGGGATGAGGATCATTTAACCACATCAAAAAGAAATCAAACAAAATACACAAAACTAGACCATTACTGTCATGCTCATATCATGAATCATTTTAGGATTAATAAAAATTGCTTCAGTCACACAGTGTATACAATAAATTTAATGTATGGCATCAATTTAGAATAATTTGTGAGTTTTAAGCTGCGCAAATAATAAATTTGCTGCCCAAAAAATTAAAAGTTAAAAAAAAATTACCCAAAACTATGAATGACACTTGTCATTAGTAATGGTAATTGATAAAAAATAATTTTTTCTGCTCTGACTGCATGTCTATAGCTCAACTTACATCACGCTTTCTTTTACTTCCTTTACTGTAATTCTGTGCGTTTTCTCTTGTCTCTGTAAGAACCATCCAGCTCACTCACCTGTCCCCAGGTACAACACGCTGTAGTGCTCATCATTGACCGCTAGCACTGTGTCGGCCACAACCTGGGTGAACCGGTCATTAGTGGGCAAGTTCAGGGGTGCTCCACCAACTGGCTTCATCATCTCCTCTATTTCGGGATGATCCCTTATAGCTTCCAAGTCCCTGGAACTTAAGGGTGTCTTAGAAACACACTATGGGTGCAAAAATGGGAAACAAGAATGGGTCATCAAACAAAATTTAACTGTTAAAAGAACCTTAAGGTCACACCTAGTAATCTCTAATGATTTTAAATGTTTCTATTTCATACAAATATTTGTTCAGTAGTTATAAATGTTTAGAAGTTGTGGTGAGTGCAGGGATTGCTTGGTGAATTCTTCTTTGGCTTGAAAACGAAAAGATGTTTGCATCTGCTGTTGCCAAGTTATCTTGAACACCATGCCTTGGTGAAGAGGCAGCCTAATCGGTCTGAGTTTATATTTTATTTATTTTTTTAATGGGCTGTGAACCCCTGCCTCAAACCATGTATGCTTCTGGGAAAGGCTCAGGGCCAAAATGACCCTGCAATGGAACAGCACATACGAATAATAAATGAATTATTGAATGTAAATAATGGGATTTTGTGCAAAACAGACAGAAATAGTCCTCTTACAATAGCTGTCCCATTAACCTTATTTTATTACTTTTGACTTCCAACGTGCTGTCATAACATGAAATCACAACCTTTCCAGGAGCCATACAGAAAAATTGCCTAGTCTCAAAACAGCAAGGTTTATTATTACTATAATAATTATTGATATTGTTGTTGTTGCTGTTATTCTATACTTGTGTTGTTTAAACATTAGGACAGCGTATAATTTTACAGTCCTAATGATTGGTCTCAGTCCATGTTTGGGTGTTTAGTAGTGGTTGTGTTTTATTTAATAAAACAGTGTTTTATTTGTACACTTTCTATGATGCTGTGCAAAACACTTTTTTGTTTGTAATTCCATTTAAGTTATTTTTTATTTAGGAGCAAGCAANTTTGATATTGTTGTTGTTGCTGTTATTCTATACTTGTGTTGTTTAAACATTAGGACAGCGTATAATTATACAGTCCTAATGATTGGTCTCAGTCCATGTTTGGGTGTTTAGTAGTGGTTGTGTTTTATTTAATAAAACAGTGTTTTATTTGTATACTTTCTATGATGCTGTGCAAAACACTTTTTTGTTTGTAATTCCATTTAAGTTATTTTTTATTTAGGAGCAAGCAAGTGAAAAAAATCAGGGTTCAGTTGGTGCTCAAAAGAAAATGCAAAAGAAAATATATTCAGAAATGAACGTAAAAATAACAGTCCAATTTGAAATTATTTAAATGCTCTACTTATTTATGTTGCTACTGTATATGAGAATTATTTTGTGAAATTAGTAAAAAAGTTTAACAAAGCCTTATTATATAACACTATTTTTCTGGCTCATATAACACAATATGAGGGAATTTGCAACTTGTGAAGCTGTAATAAAATCCCATCATAATCTAAGGACCATCTGTAAATGAATGAATGATTGTAGATGATGGACTGTTGCATGAAATAAGTATAGGGTTAGTGATAATTTACCGTTCTGGGGCGAGACGCTGTGGTTCCCTTCAGTTTGGACATGGAGAAAGCTCGGTCCATCTCCTCGATGGAGTACGCACACACCACAGTGGTGTCCCTGGGGGAAAATGATGTTATAGTATACTTAAAAAATCCATTATCGTTGGAAAGTAATTGCATGGAGAGGCATGGTAATCTTTGTCAGAAAAACATGAATATTTCAAGCCTGATTTGAATAAATTCAAACCTCTAAGCATTATATTATTAACCAAACTTTAGTGCCATACCAATTGCAGGCATGCATCTAGGTGTAACTTCCTAAATTTCAGCCCCAACTATACCCTAAACCCTGAGCCCCAGTGATAGAAGTATACACTCACCAAGCATTGGAGAAAAGCCCGTAAATCACGCCAGTCCTGTTTTCGTGGGCTGTCAACACAAAGGTCTGCTGGATGTAGTTGTACTGCTGTTGAGTCCTGCTCAGCCCACACATGACCCTTGCCTTCAGGAATGTGGTCCAGCTATCATGCTTATTGCTGCCCTCATCCCCCTGAAGAAAAAGTCAGCAGATTGTTACTTGGTTTTAATCCCCGATAGTCACCTAGCTTCTTCCAGAATCATCTAAGTTCTCCATGTTTATATTAAAATGCAGTAAAATAATAGTTGTAATTTTTTCCACCCTCAGCAAAGTATAGCAAATTTAGTAATGATCTTTATGCTGGTCTGCCGAAAAAGTTAACTAGCTAGAATGTTGACAAAGACAAAAAAGAGGTAATGTAACACCTGCACTGAATTGTATTGGTTACCACTAAGCTACATGAACTTTAAGATTCTTTTGCCCATTTGCAGAGCCTTAAATAGACTGGGATCAGAGTTCATTACAGAAGGCCTTGTACATTTTCTCCTGAGCCATTCTCTCAAAACTTTGAGTGCAAATCTACTGCATATTCCAGAAGTTCCAAGATGACTGGAGAAGCAGCTTTCTCAAAGCATCCATCCATCCACCCACCCATTATCCTTAACCTATTTATCCTGGTAAAAGTCAGTGGTCCAGACCCAATCCTGGAAGCACTGGTCGCTGGAATACGAAACTAAACCTTGTAGGGTAGAATTCCATTCCACCACAAAGAGTGCTCAAAACATATATTTTCAAATTGTACTTTTAAAGAAGATTTTATTTTTATTTATTTTCATGTTGGTTCCTTTCATGTTGGTCCCAGTTCATTCAATTTATCTATCTATCTATCTATCTGTTTGTCTGTCTGTCTATCTAGCTCTTTTTTTTATTACAATTTAATTTCTCTTTTTGTGTAGCACTTTGACCTGTAAAATTTGTATGAAAAATGCCAGATAAATAGTTATTGGCTGATTTAGAACATGAATTTTAATGAACAACAGATAAAAATAATTAAAAGTGCTACTTTTTTACTTCATTCTAATTTCAAAAAGGTGTGATTGGTGATTGTTTTTCTACAGGTATTTTTTTTATTACATAATGCTGGTATTAGTTCATATTGAATTCATTGCTAATTCCCCTCTGAGATGTGACTAAAGCTGGTAAACATATTAGATGGTAGCCTGTTCCTCTTGATGAGGGGTCTGAGCAGAAAGTGCAGCAAGTTTACCAAGCAGATGCGTCCGACGCGAGCCTTGTAGGGCTGCTCATCCACATCGACTGTGCTGTTATATTCGCTGAAGAAGAAGTAGATCTCGTCCTTGTCCTTCTGGGACTCTGGGATTAGTGCTGCCCCGGCAAACTGTGGATCTAAAAAAGCCAGAGATTACTGTGTGGAAGCCATGTATTTTGTTGGAAAGCTGAGCTGTCTGATAGCTGAGGCCTCGTCGATATCCAACACTTTTGGATGCAGGAAGCAGCTCCAGCATTTGGTCACTGTAAATGTCAAAAAAGAGGAAAAGGCTTCACTCATCACTAATGTAATCACTGCCCAAATGGACAGGAAAATACAGCCTTCAGTAAGAGGCCACTACAAGTGAAAAAGAGCTCGACTTTGAGGGAAAAGTACCTGAGATCTCCCCTTCAGACCTGCTCTGTCATGTCCCCAATGTGGAAAAATGTGTATTCTTTATTAAGGGAAAATGTCCGAATCCTCTCTAAACAAACCTGATCCTAAATTTCTGTTATAATTCTGTCCACTGCTCATTACTGCCTTAGGCTGAGATAAGTGGCCACACTGTAAAAAATTAGTAGTTTTGGAACAGATTATTATGTTTTATTGGTCTTTATTACTTTCACCCTCCATATTCATGCAAGCAGTATAAATTGGGGCAACAAAGTGGTTTCCTTTGAAGCACCTTGGTGATCTTCCCTTCTGACAGAAGTAGTAACAGCTGCTACTGGATTAGATATTGCTATGTTGGAGTTATAATAAATCTACTGTGTACAAATTCATTCAACACCTGCCAGCCCTGCCTTCGCATTCTTAGATGTTATCCATTCTTTAATCTGCTCTTAGCTTGTTCCAATACCAGCTCTGCGTTTAAACACAGTCTTTTGTTGTTCTTCACTAACCCAAGACTGCATGACCTCACTCACTGTGCAACCATTTGCTTTCGGTTTTCAGTAACTTGCGGGAGCCAAATGTCCGGCGGATGGAGCCTGGCTGACGCCCAGCTGTCGACAGAGCAGAGTACAGGTTTCCATCTGTTGGAGAAAAGCACATGGTAGGTGATTCCTTTACTAATGATGAAAGCAAATTCAGTAAAAATTAATTTTCCAAAGTTAAGGCACCCAGTTTTGTGATGTAATAACAAAATTTAGACTTCAATAAAGATAGCTGAATAAAGCCTGTGAAAGGTCAAAAATTTAAATCACTTTAGCAAGATTTACTCCCCTCAGTATTCAAGGCAGCTTGCAAGATACACTAGTCTTGATAGACCAGTTTAGCTTTAGTCTGTTTCTGGTGCTGCTCAACATTTGAAATGGTTATTAACTTCTTTTTTTTGTCTGGTGACATCTAGAGTGTCAGTTTTTAATACAGTACTTCAAACATCTTCACCCAGGATCTAAATTCACAGTTTTTTCCAACCCTACCACATTAACCAATAATCCTTTTTAGACACATTAGGTATGCATAGAACAGGTCTTCCTTCAAAGTTTTCTGAGAATCAGTCCTCAGCGTTTCAGTCAAAGATGTAGGTTACAACTGAACTGTGCACAACATATTTAGCACCTGGGGCAGATGCTTATTGACCAACCTCCCAAGTACCATTTGTGGACCACAACACCAGCACTGACAGGGTACACCAACTGACCTGCACCTAACAATTTAGAACCCATTGCGAAATAAGGGGGTCAGCAGTCCTCTGGTAACACCCCCTATATAGGTCCCATAATTCACTGCTGCTGCATGTGTATAAATAGTTAGGTGTCCAACCATTGTGGGGGGTTGTATGGGGATTGTGGACCCTTTATATCAATGGTTGCCAGCCCTTTTCCAAGGGACCCTTATTTTACATACAAATACATATTAGAGCCCCCCCCCACCAAATTTACATGGCAGACAAACTGATTTCAGCAGGGGGGGTCAATTCCTGTGAAAACTTAGCAACCAAGGGGGTGCATTGAAGCAAACCTGCAGCTATATTACTAAATAATTTACTGACTCGTACTTCAGCTTATATTTTTTATACACCCTACAAATCAAATTTTTGAAAGGACCCCAGTGGAAACTCTGGTGACCCCTAGTGGGGGGGGACATGATTTGCAGGTTGGGAAACAATGGTTTATGTATTCAGTGAATGCAAGAGCTTCAGAGGACCTGCTGGTGTACTCTGTGAGTGCAGGTGTGCAGCTATCCTGACAAATATTAAAGTTCATCTTCCTACAGTCCAGTCTTTTGTTCATAACCCTGATCTTAAAATAGTAAGAAAGCATCTAAGAACATGGAATTGCTTTCCTGTCTGAGATGTTGCCTTTTTTATATACCTGCATCTACAAAGCAACTTACACATGATGTAATACAGCTTCCATCCAGACTACTTTTAACACACATACAGTAGCCAGACTGGATCTCTGCCTGAAACATTACATTGATTTTGCACTCTACATACCTGCTAATAAGCTGACAGACCTCAGGGATGGGTTGGGTGGTGAGATGTCAGAGGGGGAGATCTTGAGCTCACTGCCTGTGATGTTGCTCAGCACCGTGTTGTTCACCTGGAGACAGCAAATGACTCCACCGATAAACACCCATCCCATCTGTATGAAATCGGTATGAGGCAAAGCCCATCGGCCCAGAAATAACTTTTCATACAGAATCCGCAAAGTTTAGTGTTTTTTTTAGCTGTAGAAAGATAATAATGTCTTAACAGTGTGTGAGAGCTCACCAGAAGCCAACATTTAGGGCTGCCTGCATTGGTGCCGCACACCAAAAGGCTTTCATTGACTTTCTGGATAACAGTGATGTAATTGTTGCAATCCACCTGGGGGGGAGAAGAAAGAATAAAACATTGGTACTGCTCACCAGTGGTGTACCTGGGGTGTTTAGCACCCGGGTCGGATACATTCAGTTTCACTGCAGCAAAATTATCATTGATTCTGTGAATGCCGGTGATTCCCTACAAATGATTGTTTCTTTACAGTACTGACCCCCTTTCTGCCTGGCACCCATGGCAGACAACCTCCCTGTCCTCCCCAGTATGCCACTGTCACCCACACACTAGAATAAAATAATAAACACGGCGTCTAGGAATGTATGTTCATTATACAGCTGCGGTTTCTTTTCTGAAACTGAGATGTTGAATTCCGTTGAACCACTGCTACATGTGTTGATTCACAATTACTTGGAAAAGATCATGATTCCGGTGTCTCCTGCAAAGCCCCCAGACCTCACCCACCTCAGGCGAGTCCGATTCGCTGGAACACACTTGTTTCACATTGCCATCCACAGTGGCCGCAATCTGCAAAGTTCAACAAGAGCAACCCAGATGCGTCTCAGCCATGCTCTTACAGCACAGGAACACACATTGAACTGGGACAGAAATGTGTGTGACAGCAAGTGGCGCAACCCCATCAGATGCTTGTGGGGATGAAATCAGCCACCAAATGCGCTGCTCATCACCTACCTGGGCATCTTTCACTCCTTTTTCTGTAAATGTCAGCAGGTAGATTACTGCCTGGCCCCCCACGTAAAGGGTGTTGGTTCCGGGTTGGTGGTACACAGTCACATAGTGCTCTGGTTTCACAAACTGAAACCTAGGGGGTTCTGGAAGGCAATTGCAAGACAAGTACGATACACAAATATCCGTTTTTATACATGAATGAACAGATAGACAGACAGACAGATAGATAGATAGAGATCGATCTAATGCAACTGGTTTCCATGACAAACAAAATGCCTGTTGCGTTCTCTAGTAAGACCACTGTCACGTGCGTAATGGACATTCCAAGCAGAAGCGAGTCTGAATTCGGGAAATTTCCAGCGGCAGCTGTCCATGCCGCTTAAACGGCACCATCGGGTAATAATGGACACCGAGACCTTCTTGCTGTACAGCTGAGATGTGGACCGTGTATAAATACCGAAATAATTTATTACCCTCATCAATTAAAAATAGGCTAATAATACTGCTTTCACGTTAGACATAGGTATGCATATATTAGTTAGATATTTGTTCAGTAGTTTGAAATTCGTTAGTCATCTTCCGTTTGTATTTGTGTCGCCCATAACTGGAATTTTCCAGTTATGTAACGAATAGGTCGGTGCAGAACATGTTAAACGCTGTATTGGTCAGGGAGTAAATCACAGCACTTCGCAAAGGCGACCATATGCACCTCGAATAATTCTGTATGATTGGGAAGCCTAGAATTTTCTACCGCTCAGCGGCTTCGCTCCGTGTGGCGCTGTTTACAGTTTACTTTCGAGGTCACTGGAGCTCCAGCTCGACCAGCAGCGAACCGGCACCGCAGTCCCGTCCAGGCTACCTGCATTGCGGTCGTGCAGCGGAAGCCAATCACGTTTCCACTGCAGTCCCGTCGTATTCATTCCGATAAATGGACATGCGATTGATTTATTATTTGATGAGCGAGTTTCATATAAGCATGTTTATTTTTCATTGGGCGCCCGTGACAAAATGCGGGGGTTTGCGCAGGTTGAAACTGAAGTGTCACCATCGATTCGTCATCATCATCATCATCGCCATTTCTTTACTTAACTAGTTCAACCATCAATGCATGTAAATAAATGCAAACTAGATGTTAAATGCGACAGATGAATGAGTCCTGTAAAATAAGCTGCACATATGTCTAAGGTGCAGCTGAATCGGGCGCGTCTGCTTTGCAGTTCTGACACGCACGTGGCGCGCCCCTAGCGCTAGACACCCCCCCACCACCACAGCTAGGAGTGTCATTAGGTGTCGGTGACGTAACTTCACGTTCATCGTCGTGGGGGGGGGCGTCCCACAACGGTTCCACGTGTCACTGAAAATGCGCAGCAGCCTAGCTGTTAATCTTACCGCAACGCGCAACATTTTGCACTATTTTATTATATTTCACCCTGTTGGCGTTGACGTCATAGCAGCAGTAAAATGTGCGACACCACACGTCACAGCCCCAAGGTTCGCGGAGTTTTGGATCATTTTTCTAAACATTTTCATATTTCTGGTCTCACCTATTAGTCATTCATCCATTCATCAATTAATTCATTCATTCATTTATATATGCGTCGATATATCGTCCAAATAACTAATATTAACTAATTAAAACTATAAAGCAAGCATCCATGACTTCACCCGACTGCGAATGCGTGATTCAGCCGCGAAGAGGCAGAGTGACAGCGTGAGGGCGCCCCTACCGTCAACGCTGAACTTGAGCCGCGGATGTTTGTCGGGGACTGCCACGGAGAAAAGCGCCAGTAATATAATATAATTCATGTTTGGTCTCCACTGCGGAAACTGCCAAGAGATGCGGCTGCTTGTCCGGGATGCGGTGCGCTAAACGGGTGATGATGAGCCGGCAGCCGAATGAAAGCGCCGGGTTCGCAGCCCGTCATCTGTCGCCTGCAGTCGCCGCAGCTTTCCGGGTGCTGGCGTCGAAAAACTGGGGGGCTGCAGGCTCCACCTCAAATACAGCCAACAAGTGTGTGTGTGTGTGTGTGTGTGTGTGTGTGTGTGTGAGAGAGACAGAGAGAGAGAGAGAGAGAGACCCCCCCCCCGCACACACAGGTGGATGTAAGAATTCCAAAGCAGACAAGACGTCCCATATAAATCTTTTATAGACATTCAGTGATTTCTGATTTAAACATGTACTTGACTTCTGTGTCAACTGATTAAAAATATTATTTTCAGCATCATAGTGAATCAAGTAACAGTGTGTTGTGGTGCTGACATTTTTTAAACGGGGAAGTATAACTGTACAAAAAGGTGCGTTTAGCCACCAAAAACAATAAAGAATGAAATGATAAATGTTTAAAGTACCAAGCGTTTGGTTATGAGACACCAGTCTAGTTAAAATAAGGGGGGAAAAAAAGCCAAATAAATAATTTTTAAAATTGAATATCCATTTTAGGGTGAGACTCCTGAGACTCAAGAGACTTGTGACGTGTAAGAAAGTAAAGGTAGTTTAGCTTGTAACACTTTATTTTTTATTGATTCATGACATCATAAAAATGAACTGTAATTATTAGACCACACACACACACACACAGATGTGGATGTAAGAATTTAACCCCAAACCAGATAAGACGTCTCATATTTTAATGGGCAGAAAAATTATCTTTGTACTGTAATTGTAGTAAAGATAGTGTAACTAACAATTTTTTTTCTTTATTGCTTTTTTCTCAAATTACAATAAATAATACCAAGAACAACTTTGCATCATGAAGGTGTGACCGCCCAGCATCACTACGAACACATTTCACGATGTTTTACTGTAGAAAAACTTAACTGTAGCTGGTGATGGTGACATCTCTACCACCAATACTCAACATCCACTCAAGGAATTTGGGTTGAACCTTCTCGAATTCGATGGATGGTTTTTCGTCTTCGGTTGCTAAGTGGGGTTCATTAACATCTTGAAAATATTTAGGAAAAAGTTACGTGTCCATTAAATGGATTTTGTAACAAATCACTATTTCACCATATCTGAGATGTATTCGAGTCGAATCACTGCAGACTGAATCACCCGCTCGGGAGACTGATCGGGTCCGGTCGGGGTGATACCCGTCTGCAAGGGGGACTGTGTGAGTGAAGCTATGATATTCTCGACAGTGCGGTATGGTGGAGACTTTGACATCAAACATGAATATAATTACGATAATATATATATCGTGTGTGTGTGTGTGTGTGTGTGTGTGTGTTTGATCTGCGCACAGCGCCTGTTGGTATTTTTTGCAACACTGTCGTGCTTCTTTTAGAGGACATACTGCGTTACGGCACCAATTATGGTGCAGCGGTGTGTTCGCGTTTTATTTCCAGCACCTTAGAATTAATGTGACATGTATAAATTCGACCGCAGCTTCCACACATTTCTATGACATAACTCAATACACATAATACGCTTTTTTAAAATATACTGCTTTTATCTGTTATAATTGCTAATATCTTAAATGCTGTTTTTTTTAATTCTATGGTGTTATCTCAGGACATGGCTGAAAATCATCTGGTCCTCACCATGTCCTAAAAGGAGGTAAATCTAATCTCAGGTGACAGACAACATATAAAAAACTCCACTAACAAAAAAACGTCAAAATGCAGAAGCCATTTGTGGACAAAACTAAGTACACCTCCTGATTCAGCATCTTGCGGAACCCCCACAGAAAACGCCCGGTTTCGGGGTGTCTGTGCTGTTGTAGGGCGTCCGAGTGACGTCACGTGTCATCTTAATAATCAGTTGATAATTTTTAATAAAATTTATCCAAGGCTTTTCGGCTTATACTGGGGGACAAGCTGTTCGGAAAATCGGCAATGTGTACTACTGTACTGTGTACTACAGTAACCGTTTACGCCCTAGTGTAATGAACATGTAATGTGGGTAATAAAAGCCTGTAGTGTAACTCAGACATACAGAACTTTGAATTACAAGCAGAAAGCAGTAAATAAGGCACCAATGCAACTGGATTAGGATGCGCTGTGCCACCTTTACTATTTCACATATTGTTTTTTCCTAAAATGTTTAGCATTTATATTTTCACATATATTATGCTTAAAATATTTTTCTCAATATTTCTGATTTTTTAAAACGTTTTTCTTAGAATGGATTGTAACAATCCGCGGTGTTACGGACAGAGAGCTCGGAAGTCAGAGGTGTGACACAAACTTTATTCTTCCGGGGTATGTTGAATGACACACCCACCCACAGAACTATTTTACAACCAACCCAGCCTTCACGGTCATTGCTGAGCCCTGGGCTTCTTTCCATGGTTGGACAAATCAACTATTTACACAGCAATGCATGATTTGAGGCACATTTCCACCAGACGTTACACAGCCCTCCCCTTAAGGGCCGACTGTCCTGGAGACACACATTCAACTCACACCGTGTCAGTGGACAAGGGGTAACGTGGCGCTCCCATCACTGCACAGGTGGGGACCGGCAGGCAGCCACCTCAGCCCAGGTGGGTTGCCTTGCACCTGACTTCAGTCCCGTTGCTCCTCGCTGCCACCCTGTGTCAGGGTTGGAGTCCCCAAGCGTGCGCTCCTGAACAGTGGCGGTCGCACAGGTCCCCAGCAAGACCACACAGGTCTTGCCCTGACTGCTCACCATCCATGACCGTTGCACCTGCCCTTCCTGCACCTCCTCTGGCCATCCGGCTCCGTCCTTCCCCACAGCCCTCCGGGCGCCCCAAGGATGGCATGCTCACTTCTGCAAAACAAAGGCAGCAGCGCAGACAACTTCCCCGCCGGTTTGGGGCGAACATTCACTCAGCGGCGCATCCCCTCTGCCCTTGTCCCACCTGCGGTGCTTCCTCGGAGTCCAGGGCTCTCGACAATCGTGTGCGCGGTGCCCACGTCTCTTGCAGCGCCAGCAGTTGAGCGTGGTCTGGCTGTCGCGCCACACAGCCCCATTGTCCACAGCGCCACTGGCCACCAACGCCCGGCAGTGGTACATGCACTCACACCCACCGGCATCACCCAGAATGGTCTGCATGTTCCGCCTCTTCCAGGGCTCCCTGCAGGTTGACAGGAGCAGCGAGGCTCACTTGCTGCTGGAGATGTTCCGGCGCCAGGGCTCAGAGGAACACGTGCAGGGCCAGGTCCTCCTGCACTTCCGGTGGATACGTAGCATAAGCACGCTGTGCCAACAATTGAATGTCCATCGCCAGCACTCCCAAGCGCTCTCCTTTGTCACGGCGTCTCTGCAGCAGGCGGTTGCGATAGCAGAGTGGCATTTCTTGTCGCCCAAAACGGTGTTTGAGGGGGCCCATTAGGGCAGACGAGTTGCCGTGCTGCTCGGGAGTAACGTCCAATAAGACTATCAGCGCTTGTCCTTCCAGCGCCAATCCCGGCTGCACCAATGTGGTGGAGTCGCTCCACCCGTTGTGCCGCGCTGCCAACCAGAGCTGTGCATCAAACAGTTCTCAGGGTTCACCGCCGGACCTGATGAAGCTCCTCCGCCCACAGTTGCTGCAGCACTCTGCCCTCCCGCAAAGCCAGCAAGTCTGCCGTGCTGCTCCTCCAGTCCTGTGGAGGTGCTCCACTCACCGTCTCCTCCAGGTACTCTTCGACGCTCGTGTCCATCCGCCACTTGTTCCCACAGGAAACAGATTTCACTCTCATAAGAGCCATCCCCTTTGGACATGCTGCTCAAATCCACCTCCTTGCCTATCCCACTTCTGACACTACTGTAACAATCCACATTGTTGGTATTACAGACAGAGGGCTCAGAGGGTAGAGTTGTGGTTAAACAAACTTTTTTCTTCTGCAGCATGTTGAGTGACACACCCACCCACAGAACTACTGTGCAATTCACCCAGCCTCAGGGTCATTGCCAAGCCCTGGGCTTCCTCCCATAGTTGGACAAATCAACTCTTTATACAGCAGTGCATGATGGGAGCTACATTTCCATCAGACATTACAATATTTTTCCAGTGGTCCTTACAATTTGAAATCTGTAAAAATCAAGGTTCGAGGGTTGACTGTATTTGTAAAATAAATAAATAAATAGCAAAATATTTGCTAATATCTCAAAAACAATAAGGCACAAATTTGAGCATCACTAACAAAACATGAAGGAGATTTTCTTTGTGCTGTTTGTGGTTGGGTGTTGTATGATATCTGGTGCCATCTAAAGTCCAGAACAGTAAGAGTTTGTTGAAGGTACAGTCCTGAAGGGCTTTCAGATATCTTAACACTTAAAACAATAGCCTAAAAAATGTACAAATGTGTAATTTAATTTTAACTGATATCTACAAATGTTGCATCATTCTACTTTACAAATAATGGCATTCTGAAATCTTTAGCGCCCCCCCCCCCCCACATGGGTCATGACCATATGATCTGTGGAACTGAAGATGTAGAGTTTGGGCCATAGCACCACCCTGGCTGAGGCATCCAGAGGTAATCCACAGGGTTTAATTCTGCTCATACATGTGATTAGATTTTTCTAGGTTATTCTGGGTGAAGGTTAAAATGGAAAAAAAATATTTGAGCATATAACCCACTTAGCAAACCACTGTGACAGTTGTCTTAGACAAATAACTGATGACAGTCATTGTACAAAGCACACAACTTTACCCAATTATCTGCATTCTAGAATCTTCACCAGAGGTGTGTTCTACTGTGACACACACACAGTGTACACACAGTGTTGTGTGTTTTCAGAGAAACTGTATGCTTACTTGTGGGGAAATTGACTTCATATATAGATATATGAGTATGAAAAGCTGATAAATATCCATTCATTTAGAATGAATAAAAAAAGGTCAAGGAATGTAATCATTTCTGATTCAAAAACTGTATTTGGCTTCTGTGTTAAATCATTTTCAGCATCATAACAAATTATATAACATTATTTAATGGTGGTGACATTTTTTAAACCTGTGGAGCAGGAATGTGCCAAAAAGTGCTATTAGCCATAAAAAGAAAAGAAAAATTTAAGTAGATAGTGGTCATGAGAGGGCAGTTCTTTAGCAAGAAATCAAAAGTAAATTGAATTTTTGCACATCCACTTTCGGGAGGCATGTGACATAAGAAAGTAAAGGCAGTTTAGTTTCTTTATTTTTTATTGATTCATGGCGACATAAAAATGAAATGCAACTACTAGGCCACACTAGTCATAACAATAATGGATTAATTACTGCATTAATTTTGTCATTTTAAAAGGATAAAACACAGCAAACAACATAGCAGTTGTATCATATGATTAAGTATATTGATCATAGTATTGCAACATGAAAATATTAACACAAATTGGCCCATCAGTGATATGGTAAGATAGGTGTTTTTTGTACAGTTTTTTCAATGTATCTATTTAAGCCAGTTTTGAAATAGCCATCGACATTTGGAAAAATTATAGCGGTAAATAATTCCAGAAGAGGCCATCTAACTGAATTAACTTTATCCATATTTGATTTCACAACATCTCTAATGAGTAAAAATGTTTTGCGTTTATAAACTGAACTTACTTCAAACTGAAGTTTTTTGTATTTTAAATAATCAAACAGAACACCTCCATAATGCATGCAATTCTAAATTTCACTGTAGTACTCATTTATGTATAATAGCAAAATCAAATTAGACAGTATAATATATACAAAGTATTAGCAATAAGCTAAAATGAAACTATACCAATAAATTCAAAAAGCAGGCAGTCACTTACATGCCAGGATCTTCTAGCAATAATTTCTCTGTGTTACACTTCCCAAAATATCACATACACATGTGAACACTATCTCACCGTGTCTGAAAACACATTTTGTATCACTGCTACTCAGAAAAATCAAGCCCACTTAAATTCCAATTCAAACAAAGAGATAACACAATGCCCCAATAAGTACGGATCCCTGCGATAGGCTGTTATTAGTTAAACTGCACACCCCAGGTCCCATTTCTGTGTCATCTGCTTCTATTTCTGCTCAAATCGTCATCCCTCCATTTATGGGCACTTGCCAAACACGTTTTTGCTAGAACGCGGTTTGAGTTTTAATACCATTTCTTGATTTACATGCCAATCTGCTCAATAAAATAAATTAAAATTAGATTAAATCCACACTTGCCTCATGTATATTGTGATATCCATTTAGTACTGTGCTACTTGGGTGACTATGGTAAATTATAGTGATATTCAACATGGATGAATATGGCAAAGACGCAAGTTATTGCTGCACCCAAGAATTCTTGGGGTTTTGTTTGTGGAAGAAGGCTATATATATATATATATATGCCTGCTTGTTAATAATTTGTTTCAGTTACAGTGCAGGTGGTGAATCCTTTTAATTGCTACAGTGAAATAAGCTTTTTTTTGGTGTTTTAGTGAAATTTGGGGGAATTGTTTGGGGTTTTTGGGTTGCAATGCATTATAATTTTAGAAACAATGGAAATGGTGTCATTGTTTATGTGTTTTCACAGAACACAGCTGTTTCAGGAATCAGTTATTCATGTAAATTGACGGATGACTGTATTCATTTCGCTTTATGATGTATTCAGAGTGGGAAAAATTAGTTTCTGTAATTCTTAAAGTGATGAAAACTTGAGTTAAAAGTACACATTTAATTACATTACCACTAATGAATATTATTTATAATCCTGCTTCACCAGAACTACAGCACATTCCATATCCATCTCAGCATGTTGGAGGTGGTAGTTCTCAAAGAGATAGTGGATGAGTGCAACTCCAACTCATGTCCTCATCAGATCAGCTTCATGGTGAACTTTCCTGTGTCTACACCATCACCACCACCCATGGAGGTGCGAGGCACAAAGTCAATGTTGGCGTTGTGCTTTATCTGCCCTTTGCTTTGGCTCCAAAAGAACATGAAGATGAAGCAGATTGCCACCGAGCTAAGGAAGGACAGAAAGCCCATGGTCATGGCAATGACGAGCGTTTTGGCATCAAATGGGAAGGAACCACTGACTTGAGCTGTGGCATTGGTGGCAGGGGGTGCAGGGACCAGGCTGAAGCTTTCTTCAGGGAAATAGGAAATAGTACGATTGTGATTAGGGGGCAACTGCAGCACATGCAGGCTGACTGAGATGCTGTCATTCCCAGCAGCATTGCTGGCCACACAGAGGAATGTGCCACTGTCCTGTACCTGGGCATAGCGAACTTCCAGAGTGCCGTTGTTCAAAACACGAACCCGTCCTGTGGATGGTAGGACAGTCTGCTGGATGGTCAACCAACTGATGGAGGGTGATGGATCGCCATCTGCACTGCAAGTGAAGGCCACTGTGGCACCCTCTTCCACCATCAACTCCTGGGGCCTGCGGTCAACAATACGTGATGGCCTGCAGGTGAAAAGCCCCGGCAGCTCCACTTCGCTGAAGTCACGGAAGTTGCGGCCACGCACCTTTTCTGGGGTGGAGCAGGACGGTGGACGACCATCGAAATTTAAGCGCAGACGCCTACGCACCACCCACAGCAAGCGGCAGTCGCAAGCCAGGGGGTTGCCATCCAGACGCAGGGTCTGTAGATTTCCTACGGAGTGGAAGACACCTTCCTCCAGAGTGGACAGTTGGTTTGAAGACACGTTGAGAACACGAAAAAAGCCCAACCCTCTAAGGGCATCTGGCTGAACCTTTAGCAGATTTCCTCCAGCTAGATGGAGTTCCTGCAGACGTACAAGGTCGCCCAGTAGGTTTCCGTGTAATGCTGTTATAGGGTTAAATGACAGATCCAGGTAGCTCAGGTAGACTAGGTGGCGCAGTGCTGCATAAGGGACAGCAGTTAGGTTGCAGTAGCTGATGGTCAGGAAGGTAAGATTGAGCCCCATTAGGCTGTTACCAGCTACTGTGTCTAGTGAAGGCCAATGTGTGATTTCAAGGGTGCGCAGCCGGAGCAACTGGCGAAAGGAGTTGTTGGGTAAGATGCTGATGTTGAGTCGGCGGAACCTCAGGCGTATGAGGCTCTGGAGCTGGGACAGGGCCTCTGTGGGGATTGAGGTCAGATTGCAGCGGTCTACATTGAGCTCCTCTAGATTCTGAAGGTCTGTGAAGGCCCGATTGGAGATGAAGACCAGGTCATTCGTTCCGGTATCCAGTAGGCGCAGGCCAACAAGCTCCCGGAAGGTGTAATCCAGGAAGACCAGGATCTCGTTGTTACTGACGTCCAGAAGGTGCAGACTGGTCAGTCCAGAGAAGACCCCCACAGGGATGATCTTGAGTCGATTGTTCTTGATGTAGAGGGTGCGCAGGCTTTGTAGACCCTGGAAGGCATCCACCTCAATCATAGCTATGCCATTGTAACTGAGGTCAAGCTCCCACAACTGGGTTAGGCTGGAGAACTGCCGGCGGCCCAGGGTCCTCAGTCGATTGTGAGACAAGTTCAAGCTCTGAGTCTCAGTGGAAAAGCCTTCAGGCACACCTGTGAAGTGCTTCCAAGAACAGTTCACCTGGAGCTTTTCATGGTGGCAGTCACACTTCTGAGGACAGGACCATGGAAGCTCAGACACCGGTGCTCCTTCCCCAAACAGGAGCAGCATACTCCATGCTGCCCAAAAGACAATGGCCTTCACAAACATCTTGTCACCCACCTGCAGGAGAAGACACAAGAAAACAACTACTAAACACCAAACTTATGTAAAAGTTCTATATTCCAATCAGGAAAGGTGAAGGCTATTATTCTGCTCCTTTATAGGTGGTCCTTGATTTACGATCACCAACATTAGCTTGGAGCACTGCTGCAAGGCACCATTTTTGTTATCGTTTGATCTCTATGTTTGGGTGTCTATCTGACCGTTTTATTTATTCACTCTTCTGTTTGTGGTTCCATTTATGTTACGTTTTATCTACGAAGGCCAGCAAGCGAAAAAATGGACTCTTCCAGTGGTGCGGAAAAGAAAACCCAAAAGAATATAAATTTCAAAATGAAAACAATTGAGCATACAATTATAATGCTGCTGTATATTTGTATTGTTTTAGATTAGTATTATTTAACATGCATACGTGAAATTAGTGGGAAAAACTATAGCAAAGCCATTCTAGCATTCATACATGTTCATTATTTAGATATCCTTTTAATTTATATAATAAGGCACAAGGAATAGGTCAAGGACTGCCTACGTAAAAGTGAGACTGAAAGTATACCATGGTAAACATCAAAAGACTCACCAATCCTGTGAAGAAGCACGGGATTTCATAACCAGTGTTTAGGTTGGGGTCTGGACAGAGATCAGCCCACTCCAGTCTCCCCTCTCATGGTGAACAGTGGTCTTGCTGAGAGCCTACAATCATTTTATATTGTGAGATTTTACAAAAATGTTAATTTCTAAAAGTTTAAGTTTAGTCATCAATAAGACAAGCAGCTAAATTGCTGTGCACAATACTTTAAGGGCAGGCAAACCTGAGTGAGTGGAGAAAGTCCTTGGTGATGCTACGTCTTGTGTAACTTCAGACTTGCACAAATGTCTTAATAGTCTTGCTCACTTGTGATCCACTGTTAGCTTTGCGATGTTTTGGAACCTGTTGCAACATTAACTTCTATCATTTACTTCGTGTGCAACACAGACACAAGAGAGCTTATGCAAATTATGTGTTAGTCCTCTACTGGCAACCAAGAGACAGAAATCAACAGGTACACAAAGTGGCAGTTTCTTACTTTTGGTGTTGTTTTAGAAAACTCAAACAAAATAAACCATTTTGCTACTTAAACACTGATAAAAAGCTATTCATGTTTTACAGACTTTCCTGTGCAACGTTGCAAAAAATGTATCTATTCATTATTTAAATTTTCCACCCCTCCACATTTTCACGTGGCCAAAGGTCCAGGGTACCTTTTGTTTCTTCTCACTGAAGCCATGACCTACATTCTCATTAGCATAACAAAACATGTCAATACATCACATTTGCATAATACCTACATGCAATCCTGCACACTCAGCCAAGAAATTATAAACGGGCATTTAGAGTATTAGGGATATTTTGGAGAAATTGGGGTTTTTCGAATTAACCTGGAAATGCTTTCCCAATAGCTAAGCCATTTCTAGTAAGAAACTACACTGGGATGAGGTCTAATGGAACCTTCAAAAATAGTATGCACACAAAACTCCTTTTATTGAACTCCTCTTTTGCCCTTGGACACGTCACAATCTTGGAAGTGTAAAATATAACCTCAGTTACTGGGCACTACACTATTATTATCTTATCACGTGGCAAGACTGAGCCCATCAATCCCCAGTTAAGATTCTGAAAAGCAACAACAATGGAAATGAGGGACTGTATGAGAGACTGCTTATTATTCTTGGCACAGGGTTCAAATTCCCTGCATTCAGAGATGTAACCCTGTACTGGAGTTATGAGTTGTATTGTTAGGGCTTTAAAACTGAACAGCTGGTGTGAAATATTGTGAGGTTTGATTGGTATTTTGGCCTGGCTGCCTGCATTCATTTCTGTTTGCCAGATGAATACGGCTGGAAGAGGGTAGGCACAAATAAAGCAAATTAGAAAGCAATTATTAGTATTTCAGAGCAGCTAGATCTAGATTATTTCTTGGGCTTTAAACAAATCACATTCAGAATTTCATGCATAACCTAATCTGCCAAAAGGTGTGACTATCTGTACTTGGAGACTACATTGCACTGCTCTAAGAGTGTCTTTTTAAATTGATAAATCAGCACATCTGTATTTGGTTGCTCATATGCACATTTATAATGGCAGACCGCCTACATGCATATAGACTGGTTAATGTTTTTAGTTTGCCAAAGACTATACATAATTAAATACTGTTTACGGTTTTCAGCTTAAGGTTAGGAGTTAGTTAGTTTCAGGTTGGGAGATGGGGTTTTTGGTTAGGGTTAGAGGTAGAATTCCAGTTAGGTTTAAACAGTGCCGAGGCACTGTCCCACTTCCACATGTCGACATGAACACGTGTCTTTTGCTTCACAGATGGTGGCCTAAATGGGCCACTGTTAGACACACTTATAATGATGTCCACTTTATCCTTCATATCCAAGGAATGAATGAACCATTTATTCATCTTTTGTACCATCCTCACCATGTGCAACCATCCCAACAGCAGGGTATTCTAATATACAGCATTAAGCATGTGAGTAAACTTGCTCCCTCTGAGCTTAATGTTTCAATACAGAAAAACACAATGAATCACTGCTCAGAATAATCACAAGTGAACAACTGCAGTCCTTCCATTCAGTCATATGAGCAGAAAATTCAATTTTCAAACTATGCAGGATCACTGGGACATGTGCACAGAGTGCTAATCCAAACTAAAACAGAGGCTGTCTCTTCGATTAATATTGTTTACATTTGCCCTTCCACTGTCATGGCATCACCTCCAAGTTTGCACCAGGTACTTAGCAACCATAAATTTGAAAAGACCTACCCATTTATAACTGGCCGTATAGAGGCATCTAACAGACACATAATGCGTATCTCTCTAAGCAGCCGTGTGTTTTTTCTGAACCGGCCAGTCCAGATTCTTGGAATTAATCTGTCCCAGAAGGCTTGGTATTGTACCAGAATCTGTTGTGCAAAATGCAGCGACAGCAGCAGGATGCTGCAAAATCTTCCAACAGTTGTCTAAATCACTGAAAATGACAGAATGAAAATGTAGAACATGTCACTGTCGTAAAGTCATAAAGCAAAATGGAATTCAGTTGCTCAAAATTGCATTCAGTATCATGGAATATTAAATTTTACATAATTTTCAATGTTCCGTATTATACCATTTTGTTTTGTCATTTCAGTATTGGGTGACCCAGTGGCCTAGAAGGTAGTGGTCCCATCTCATAAGGCCCTGGCTGGTTGAGCATAGGTTTGAATCCAGCTCAGTCTATTAGTTTGCACGATTCCCCCATGTCTGTTTCAGTTTCCTCCCACAGTCCAAAAACATGCGTCTCAATTTAACTGATCACCAAATTACTTAGGGTTGCAGTGGTATAACATAACTAGTCCATTACCTACTCACAATATGGGAAACTTATGGTGACCAATTAACCTGAAACCCATGTCTGCACTGTTCAAGGAACATCACAGAATAAACCACAGTTGAACCCACATCCAGACTATCATGCTGCCTGAGTACAGAAGACCCCACGATAAAAGGGGTTTTAAGTGAAGCAACTGGTAACCTAGCTGTGTGTAGTTGGAAGCTGCAGGTTTGAATCCCATCTGGCTGTTGTACACTTGAAGGTAGCAATTACCCTGAATTGATCCTGTAAAAAAAAAAGCTGTATGAAAAGGGTAAATCACTGGAAGTCGCTTTGGAGAAAAGCATCAGCTAAAGGAGAAAATGTGTATGAAAGTATAGTAAATGTCAAAGAGGAACATTTGTGAGTTTACCAGCAAGCATGAGACCATGGACAACGAAACACTTTGCCCAACCCTGTTCAGGGAATACAGAAGATAGGAAGGCTAAACCAGCCTCCAGGTCTTTAGACATTTTTAATGGAACACTGGATTTATGTGCACCCCCCCCCCCCATGTATTAGGAAGGGGAGCAGCAATTAACTGTACTGCTCCAGTTCTTGGCACAGCTCACGTGCTGCCATGAACATCCCATTCTCACAGCCACATGTACACATCATACAATCTCTGCAAGATTCTTAAAAGAATTACATATGTAATGTCATGGAAAGGAGTGTGGTCTTTTTCTTAGCCAGAACTACTGGCCCCATTTTCCTACCTAGAATGCCTTGGCAGGGGGCAGGTACTGGAACTTGGACCCCCCTCTCAGAGGTTTGTTTTTCTCCCTCATCTTTTGGTTGGAAGTTTTTTTTCCTGTTTCATCTCCTGGGTTGCCAGCTGACTTATTTTACATCTTTTCCAGCTAGTTCACCTCTTATTAAAATTTGATCCAATTTTTTTTTGTCTGTTATGGCTTGTTCTGCCATGTCATGATCTTTGTTCAGCACTCTGTGTGGAAAAATATGCTCTTTAGAAAAACTGAACTGACTACATGCTAAGCAGATAAAAAGAAACAAAACTAATGGTATTTTGTTCCCGCAATTATTCTGAACATTTGAATTGGGGCATTAAGTGCAGGATAGTGTCAATGGATAAAATATGCATTTTCTAAACAAATGACTGTCACCCCTCCAATTGTCTGTATCTTTAACTGTTCCTGGTATGAGGCATTATTTTAAAATTTGATTCCACCTCAGTGGTATAAAAATTTTTAGGGGAATCATAAGGTCACATGCCATAATTAATACAGTCAAATAAGCTTGATCAAATGTATCTAAATGTAGGCAAAAATGGCTGAATAAGTGGGTATTTATCTTTATATTTGCAGAGTTCCATTACATAGCTAGTGTTAGCTTCCCTAGTGTAACTGGATGTTACATAGAGCTGCAAACATCCTGCATGGGGGTGTGCAGGATCGAAATTTCCAATGATAATGCCACACTCCGCTGCCCGCTTCTCTCTCCCACACCCCTCCCAAATCAGTGTAACTGTTTACACGTATGCGACTTTCACTCTGGGATTAGTTGTCATCCATCTTTCAAGCAGCAATGAGACCCAGACAGCATTAAGTACATTCGCCCCCCCACACTGGTCAGTTGCCAGAGTGGGCAGCTGTGACTTTAGGGTCCCGTGTACCATAGTAAGTTGACTACTAAAGAAGCGGCCCCACAGTAAGTATTTCTAATACAGTGTCAGCGTCACTTACAGTCGCAAGCACCATTAGCGCAAACTTTATGAAACGTCATTTTTTTTAAGCAAATTAATCCACTGCTGCTGAAAAGTGGCAGAAGTGCTTCGTGTTCACTGGTCCCCGAAAGAGCCGCTTCTTCTCTCCAGGTAGAAGGTCCAGTCCAGACCCTGCTTGATGCCTCAGTCTACACTCACGAAAACACATCGAGGTAAATTTTAAAAATAAGCTAAACATTCCTCACTCCACGTTAAGCGTTACTGCGAATGCGCGCGCCACAACGTTATTAAAAACAATAATAAATAAATCAGTTTTTCAACGTTTGAGAAGGAACTCACCATCTGGAAACTTCACCCAGACTTAGCAGGACAGTCTCCCCCCCCCCACCTCAGGACGGCTTTCCCCCTCAGCAGCTGTGTGCCTCCACCCCGGCAACTTCATATATTCACCCAGCCGCACTGACGCGCGTCTCGACGCACCTGATCCGCACCGGCGCGCTTCTTCCCACCTCATCCCGCCTCCTCACTTATTTCTTCCTCCTAAATTTAAATCCGTTTGGAAAGAATTAATTAGATGGGAGACAAATTGAATTTGGGTCGACTTTTTTTGGTCGGGAGCCCCTGGAACACAGGCTGCTCCTCATATGCGGACACTTGCGCTTTGAAAGAGATGAATAACGTGCTGGAGGGAGGGAGGAAGGGGGGTGGTGCCCTGTTTTCATATGGGGGGGGGTATATGATCGACCACTTAGTTACTTTGGTCCACAGTTAACTCGCAGCATCACCTGTTTGGTTACGTTATAAGAGGGAATGTATTTCGAATGATATTACCAAAGCCCAACCTGAAAACACACAGGGCAGGGAAAAATGGGGGGAAAATATTGGGATGAGTCCCGCCTGGAAAACACAGGGCAGAGCTGAGGACATTTTAAAGGCATGATGGGTAGAGAGGGATGGGTCAGCCAAATCTGGGGATTTAGGTGAAGCGCCAGCTGGATGCAAAATAAGACTGAGCGCCTTGAGCCTCAGGGACAGGAATGAGACCAGAGCCTTTTAGTTTTAAAATGTGAACAAGGAGGCAGGTGGTCCCTCCTTTTTACAGAACATTTTGGCTTTTCACAGTTGAAACAGGTTAAAATATGATATAAGAAATGGTAAAACTGTGCTTTATATTGGCTGGTAGAACTGGGAATTAATGGCCATTTGTGGGATGCTTGGGTTTAGAAGCAGACCACTTTAGTTGGTGTAGGGTACTTTGAAAGATAAGTTACTGAATAAAAAAGATTACCCATGTTTCAGAAGTGTGTAGAACGGGTATATTTATGGTTATTTCTGCATAATTATGGGTCTGGGGTTGAAACCTTTGAAGTGTTGCTTATGAAGGTTATGGATTCAGGTTTGTGGTGTGATATTCCAGTATTTTCTTTATAACATCTAATAAAACTTTACAATCCCATTTGTAAGTTGGCCTGTGTATGGCTTATGGTGTCCCTCATCAAAGCTGTGCGTATTTCTTCTGTGTCCTCTTTTTTAAGTAATGTCCCTCCTTCTTTCCAGTTTTTATATCATTGGTAACTGTTGCTAGTATTATTCTGCATTTTTGAAGTTGTAACTTCTTTAGGGGCCACCAGGTGGTGTAGTAGTTACAGCTGCTACCTCTTGACTTGAAGGTTGCAAGTTTAGACCCCACCTTATTTGCCCTAAATTAGTTGTATAAATCATACTAAGTTGCATTGGAGAAAAGCATTAGCTGAAGGAATATATGTTGAAGTAAGTTTTCCATTAAAAAAACGTTCATTGTTACACCAACATTCTGTATTCTACATTGCATTTATAATGGCATAGTTGACCCGGTTTACTGTATTCTGCATAAATGCTGTCTAAAAATCCCCAATAGTACAGCCATATTTTATTTATATGGTATAGTTCCACACAATGTTGCTTCAGATGGCTGCAGTCAATGCTAAATGCAGCAGTTGGCAACAATTAAAGGGTTAATTAAAAATAATAATACAATATAAAATGTGTCATGGCCAGTAATGGTTTAGGATAGGAATCCTGGTCAAACCTTCGCCCAGTTTCCCTAATCCACAGCAAAAGATCTATTTAATTTTAATTTCACATTAGTTTAACTACCACCAATAAATCCCTTGACAACCAAACAGTTTTATAGTTGATGTTACATATGTGAAGCACTGCTCTGAGATTCAGTCCAGCAATGTCTATGTAGTTGGAGATTCAAGAATCAGCTCTGGTTATGTTTTATGGGACAGGAAAATGAGCAGAATATACACCCGACTTGCATGAAATTAGCCTTTTGAATTCTGCAGAACTCAGTAATAGTCTTCTCCAGATCCATCCATCCCTCTATCATTCTTTACTTAATCCTGGTCAGGATCACGGTGTTCCGGATCCTATCTTGGTATCAGTGCGTCCCAAGTTATGAAACTACCCACAGATGGTCCATCAGTCCATTGCCGGTTCTCTAATTCCATTTCCATATTTTATAAGCAATGCTTTACAATGTGATTTTTCCACCTTTTCAACATTAACACCATTAACAGAGTTTACACTCTGGAATATTAACCACATACATTCAAACTTTTGGGGCATATTCCTGTCTCAAGCAAACTAGAGGGATGTGTTCATTTAAGAACAAATCCAAGCACTAAATCTGTGAGCAGAGTCCATTAGAGCTTTGGGAGGACAGTAGCAATCTTGGCGAGGCTCACAGGAATTTAATTAAATTTGGTCGCTGGAGGGAAGGCAGCTTAATTGAAGAAAGTGAGCAAAAGCCAATTTGCTATACTAAGTTTCACCTCTGTCTCAAATGGGAGCTGGGTTTCAAAAGCTCTTGAGAAGTAAAGCAACCGAGCAGGAACGTAGCCCACATATTCTTGTCTAAGTTTCAAACACCATTGTTTTTGCATAATGCAGACAAAATACATTTTTTAATCATTATCGTAGAGCGGAGCATCACAGAAAAATCATGAAATTATATAACTTTGTATTACCTGAATCCCAACCAAACCTCTCATGTGTATGCAAGGAAGATCAAAATGTATCTTAAAGTACATTTCTTTTTTAATCTATATCGATTTCTCTGATTTTCTGTCTTTTTGTTTGTAGGGAATGAGGCTCCATTACTTTTAATTATTCTGTTATAATAAAACACCTTGGTCTTGGTTCAATACCTGATCTGTCATTTTGCAGATATTTTCTGTTTTCCAGAGGCTGTGGATCATTTTTGTTTTGTGACCATAAGGAAATGAATAACTCCGGGATGTGATAAATTGATGGTTAAAGGAATGTTGCGTGAATACTGCAAAGAAAGTGGAGAGAAACTATATTTTAGTGTTCTTATGCCAGGAGATATTGTAATAAGTGGATTAAAAATTCTGAAAAGGTGAGCCTGCAGTCTGCGGTGAAAAAAATGACCATGACTTTGCAGCTTAAGCAACTCATTCCAACATCGAAAGGTCAGGGCTGAGACAGCACAATTCCTGCTGGGTTGGTTTTTAAGTAAGAAAACAGCTGATAAACCAGATGTGGTAAACAGCAGCACATGGTTTTAATGGCATCATCTAGGACCGGGATATTGGCAGCTCTACTTACGTCACAAAAAAATAACGAAAAGCAATAAAATCTCTTAAATCCCAAAAAGTGAATCAGGTGTGTAGCAAGGTGTCTGGAACCTCATAGACCATACCTTGGGAGGAGACCTTTCCTCACCTCATGTCCTTCAAACACATGACTGCCTTGAAAAGGGAAGCTAACAGAGAGGGTCTTTGCTCATTTTTATTGTTTTCGCTCACCAACAAACTGCTAGAAGACCTGCTCCTGATCAAGGTTTTTTTGTATGTTTTATCCTCCTGCAGTCTAGAGTCCTTTTCTCTGCACGATGTGTTTGTGTTATGTGAAGAATCACTACACTGCAAACATGTCACCTGAATTCATTGCTTTATCACACATCTGTGTCATTGCAAAAGGTGGAGGTGTCTTCACAGCAGTCACTCAAGCCCTAAGCAAAATATGTTTCAGGCTGCTGCTGCATGGTGCTGTAAACTGCCTGTAGTGTATGTGTGTGTGTGTGTGTGTGTGTGTGTGTGTGTGTGTGTGTGTGTAGTAGGGTGCAAGGTTGCACACAATTGATGGGGGCATGGCTTGTTACACCTGCTTCTTGTCAGGCTTTGAGAATGGTCTGTATAATAGGATTGCCCCCCACTATGGGGGGAGTTTGTTTCCTGGTTGTGTTCTGGATTGTGTAGTTTGGGTTTATGCAAGACTCTCCTTTGACAAGGTAGTGGGGAACTGTTGGGAAATCAGTTTTTTAATGGATACTGTCATCAGTTCCATTAGCATTGGTATATTTCCTGTAGGTGTTGCCAACAGTGCTGGCTGCTGTTTTTTGTCGTGTGTGTTTTGGGCTTTATATCCAAATTGGGCTGTACTACTGTACCTCACTTGGAGGGCTGTGTAGTTTGTGCGTTGTGTCTGTTTCTTGCTATATGTCTTGTGGTCTTGGTTTGGACCAAGAGGGGAGAGTCATTGGAGCAGCTGCACCTGGACCCCTGCTCACTGATTGGTCACCTGCCCAGAAGATCCTCAGTGGATCTAGGAAGTGTTCAGGTTGGCCTGGACTGCACAGATGCCTAGTGTGGATGTGGAGTCCTCTTGGTTCTGCTGTCCAGGTTTTAGGTTTGCCACTTTATGTCAGTTAAGACTGTCATTAGTTTTTATTTCATCCTTGTATGTTCATCTATCATGCAGCCATGTGTATTAGAGGTAGCAGTAGTGTCAGTGTCAGCAGTAGGCCATTATGAGCAAAGGTGTGTCTAGGTTGTGTTGTGCTGTGTGTTGTGCTGTGAATCATGTTGATTTCTGCACTGGTTGCTGTGGAGAGAAGTCACAGGTGGTGTAATTGCACGTGGCATGGAAACTCTCTGCTCAGGTGGCTTTCCCTATTACTGACCTTGGTGATCAATGCACAACCATTCAGGGCATCTGTGAAGATTTTGTTACAGTTTTTCTGTGTTTTATGATTCTTTTCTTAAACCAATTTCTTGTAAATAGTTTTGATTGGGAACTGCATTTCTGACTCTATGTAAGGACTTCGGGGAACCATTTATTGTGGCCTTAGTGGGCTTTATTTCCCTGGGTGAGATTCCCAGGGTAAAGTAGTCAACTGCAAGTTTTTAACGTTTGCACCTTGTACCTTGTACAGGTAAAATCCCTAATCTTCACACCCACTAGGGGTGTCTTGCCACGTTCACAGCACCACTTCCGTAAAACAAAATATTTCCTGCAGATAAATGACTAGATTAGGCTAAAACCCTAAAACAAATTTTGGTGTTAATGCTGATGCTTCCGATGCCCAAGGGCCCTCAGTGATATCAGGGTGCAGGTATTATTTATGTACATTAAGCTCAACTCGGTGTGGAACCCTTCTAAACTTCTATTTAGAAGTTTATATTGGATCTGGTAAATTTAATGAATTAGGAGAAAAGAGAACCTAAATGAATGCAATGGTTTGCATGTCTCCTGCTAGTTCTGCTAGTATGATTTTCAGCTTACAGATGTTGGTGAACAGCTGGCCAGTTGCTCTTTACCCTTCATCTGGTGGTCAGTGCACACGAAAAGCTGCTGATCAGAAACACAGTAAACAAATTCATTTGCATGAAACCAGTGCAGCTATGCAAACAAGCAGGAACCCCCCAACTTGTTTCTTTAGCATTGTATGCAAAACATCTCAACCCATTAGCAGAAGGTAGCAAGCTGTTGCTTTTTTTATAATCCACATTTTTTTCCTCTTTTTTTTCCATTAATGTCCCAGTGTTTATGTGACCTAGATCTTAAAATATATTGTGGACTGAAGCATAAGGCACATGTCGAGGCCCCATTACTATGACTAATCCCTGAAGAGTAAACTTGGAAACCACCCCACACATGACTCTTCTGGGATGTGAAAAGTGTGAATGTGGAGGCAAAAAATGATCATATTGTGTTCCCAGTCTGTTTGTATGATCCTCTGTCATCTGCTCCCTTGGAGAACATCTAATCTTCTGGAGAATAGAGGGATTTTTGTGTGTGTGTGTGTGTGTGTGTGTGTGTGTGTGTGTGTGTGAGTGAAGAACATCTGATCTGGTGCAGGTTATGGCATGGCTGGAGTTTGGGATTTGTTTTTGGTACTGTTTCAGAATTTTGCTCCTGTATTTGCTGTTGCTCTGTGTATTCAGTTGCTCCCTGATGAGGAGTTGGTGTCTTAGGAAATAGATCGGTGCAAAAAATCAAGGAAGGTCTGAATTACAACAATAGGAACATAATAAACATATGCAACCCATCAGAAATTGAGGTCCCACCAGGAGCAACAACCAGTGGTTTTCTTGTTTTTGTTGTGATATTGTCCAACTGTTTCAAATATGGGGCGGTGGAGTTGTGCAGCCTAGAACCATCATGCCTATTATTCAAACTGCATGTGCCAAAATTTACCCGTTGGGTATGCCAAGCAGACTCTGTCAAATCAGATGGGATAAACAGGGCCAGATAGACTGCAGTGAGAGCGAGGACTGGAGAGAGTGAATGACAAAATCCTCCATCTGCAAATGGTGCTTTTTATGGCTTTGTTTGTGTGCTCCAGGATAAGTTCAGCTTGCTCTGGCTTTGTTTCCACAAGGTCTTAAGTTTCACACTGTCACATTCATACTATTTTTTTTAATCCGCCTCCCTGTTATCCCGTTCACCACTGTGCCCACCAGCTCCTGGCTCTTCCCATGACACTTCACAGAATTTAACTAAGTAAAAGTTAGTGGTGACAAAAGGTCCCTGTGAGTTCTTGCCACCTTTTCCTGCAGTGTCCAATTTGTGTTTCAGCAAGAAATTTGCCGAGCTTTAGAAATGATAAATGTTAGAAATGACTTTTTTGGGAGGGTGGCACTGTCACTTCACAGCACCTGGGCTGTTTGAGAGCATGTTCTCCACATGTCTGTGCAGATTTCCACCAGAGTGCTCTGGTTTCCTCTCACAGTCCAAAAACTTGCGTTTTAACTTAATTGGCCACTCTGCATTGCTCTTGCTGTGTGTGGAGTTACTCTGTGCCAGACAGGTGTTTGTTTCATTCAAGTCTTATCCTTCCTACCCAGCCAATGATTCCAGGATCAGTTCCAGACCATAGCAACCCTGATAAGGACAAGCTGTTAAAGAAAGTAAGTTGGTGGCTGACATCACTGCAGCCCTCAAAAGTGTTCACTTCCTCTCACAGTTGCAATTAAAATATTTAAAGCATTAAAACAATGATGCACATAGATATCCAAATGCACAAGCATAAAAAAAGTGTGAACATATGAGATTAATTAATTAAAAACTAAAAGTGAAATGTTGATGCTTAAAGCTTGTAATGAACTGGTGTCCATTTCAAAGCTAATTTCATAGCCTAGTGCTATTGCAATAAATTCTGGACCACTGCAGCCCAACCCATGCTAATGTTGCTCACAGTGGATGGATTATTAAAAGCCCAGCCAGATCCAGCAGGTTGTTGTCAATCAAATCCCACAGAGCGTGACTGGCCCGGGTCAGGCTGTCTCGGGCCCAGCACGTGCACACGAGTCAGCAGAGTGGGCTTTTCCCATGGGATCCCCATTCCTAGCATCAACTTGTTATCAAATGCCACACAAAACAAATATAATTTTAAAACGCGCACATTTCCCCTTACTGAACACACACTCTGCACATTATTAGCATTTGAAATGCATAGAATGAACAAAAGGTAAGTCTAGTTTGCCTTAAACGTTAACTAACTGTACAGCCTATACTTTCAACTAGTTTTATACAATGGGATGGTTTTTATGAACAGTTATGACACATAGTAAATTCTTAATCTGAATTGCTATAAATTTCAGCAAATTCACAACAAGATGACATTTGTTGTTATTCCTACTTTATTCAAAATCCAGCGGGGACCAGACACGTGTTCAGAAAAATAATTTCAGTAAACCTCAGGAATAACCATTAATATTTGGTTCATTAATATTAATGAAAGTTGCACACTTTCGCATTCATACTATTTTTTTAAAATCTGAACCCGAGATAAAAATTTAAATTTTTAAAGTTAAATTTCTTAAAATAATTTTTTAAAAAATATTAAAAATAAATTTATAAAAATTTATTTTTACACTTTCTCGGTATTCAGGCAAACATCACAGATACTGACTGAGGAGATATGCTTTTCAGACAAATTCGACGAAACACAAATGCATAACTTTGTGCATTTAAAAATATTCCAGAACTTCCTCGACATGAAGCCGAGATCTCGTGACTTGTCATGGAAAGCATCATATGACCACAGCGGAGGATGCTGGGAAGGCTGTTGGCAGCTGGCGATGAGCTGTACTCCGACGGAAACCATATGTGGCCCAGGCAGCTTTTAAGTGTACAGCTAGAGGCTGAAGAGGAGCACAGAGAGCATTCGACTGATCTCTGGTAAATCTAACGTTCCATTTTTCTAGTAACACTCAAAAACGTATCAGATTAGAAATGAATTATTCTGAGCCACCAAGATTTCTGTATGCCTTGTTATCCTGGCAATAGATTAGAAATAAAAGCAAAAGGAGGAGAATATATGGTACATGCACTCACAGGCCACTTTATTAGGTACACCTCTCGAGTACTCTCTCCTGCCTTCAGAACAGAAAGAATTCAGCAACAAGGTCCATGTTCTTAGCCCATGTTGGCTTGACGACTTCATACAGCTTCTGGCGATTTTTTTGCAGGCACATTCATTCTAACATCATGTTTCACCTCAAACCAAAGATACTGTATTGGCTCGAGAAGTGAGAATTGTGTGGCCACTAAAGGCGCTGTTTTGTTTGTGGAACAATCCCGGGATGATGTGTGCTTTGTGACGGGGCACACTAAGAAAGGCTACACTCACCATGAGGAGATGCATTTTGCTAATGTTTTGCTACTCGGTTTTCAAACCTGTGTGTTGTGTGCAAAGCCATTTCTCACACCGTTACACCCCCACTGCCAGGGTGTACTGGCCTGGTGTGCATAATAAAACAGCCAGTGCGTGTGTGTATGAATTACAGTATTAGTGGAAAATGAATTTACGTAAGACTTAACCACTTTTTTTACCTAATTAAGTTTGAAAATCTCCTGCTTAATGTTAGAGATGGGGTTGTAAATTGATAGGACCCAATTTATTTGATTTTCATCAGAAATCACCTTGAAATAACTTTTAAAAGGCCAAAATCTCAATTTTAAATTAAATATTAACACAGTGATTTTCTCTTTCGTTTCAGTGTCCTCATTTTCTGTGTCCACACTGTTGGTTCCTGGCAGAAATCTGTTGGGCCACAAATGTCTCCTTACCTGTTACTATTGATAAATATTGTTTATCATATTTAGCCATTAACCATAGAGCAATGGCACATATATGTTAGGAGGCTTGGACAGCAACACCTTTTCATATGTAAGAGGCTGTGATGCTGTATCAAGGGTTACCCTGACTGGCTGAGTGTGTTAAAAACTGCAAATAAGAAGTAAGAATCCTCAATCATGAGGGTCATGTGGCTCTGATCCATTAACCCTTTGGAGAACCAGTCTGCAGTTTAATGAAGCATGAGACTGAACTCTTCTCTACATTATTCTCAGTGCACACACAAAAAAATCCTGCTACTAGACTCACCCTCACAGGAACTGTTATCAATGAGAACTAATTTCTGAAATAATTCTCATTTTAAATGGACAATTAAATTTGCTCTATTTCAATATTGCACCATATAAAAGCACATTGGAAACAGGAACAATGCAACACATTTGAGTTCTCTTTTAAAAACGTTCATCAGCCTGACCTCAACTCCTTTTATTCTTAGAATCCTGCTGTCATTCTAAATTGTACACGTGACATATTGAGTATGGAACTTGGAAACATTACAGTCCACTCTATGGCAGAGGTTGCTGTTGTTTATGGTAACTGCAATCAAACTGTACATAATAAGCATGTGACTAAAAATACAGGAGTGTCACGTTGACCTTCTTTTGCAGAATTTCAGGCTAGCTGATAGTCTCCTGGTTACTAAGACAGTAATGAACACATAAAATGTTGAAAAAGATCACTGGCTGAAACCTATTTTGTGACCACAACACGACGTGAGAGTGGAAGCCTCCTTCATCCCATAGTGGGCTCACAGAGCTGCTCCTTTGTATCTCATCACACCGGGGAGGCAGTTTTGAGCCAATTAGTTTGGAAGCTCACAGGAACGAAAGTCAACTAATTCAAGTTGGGAGAAAGACTGAACCTGATGTCACCTCTTCGTTTTACAAGAAAAGTGTTGGTTGAGTACCATCTCTTTGCCATCATTGATTTGATCACGTTAAAATTGTCCGGTATCTCAAATTCTTTAAAAGTTGTCCATAATTCCAGAATTCATTTGATGGTCTTATGGTTGAAAGTTCAAGGTTCATGCTTGCACACTGAACTGAGAAAGAGTTTAAACTAGGTTAATACTGGTGTGTTTATAAAGGAGCTGCAAAAAATGTTCGCCTCAAACTGGTGCAAAATGACTGAGGATGATTAGAAAAGTCTACAATTTATTTTTCACCTGCTGCCACGCTTATCCCAGGTGCAGATGTGATATACCAAGTGCCAAAATTTCAAGAAAGCTGGCACTGTACTCACAGTGAACTTCAACTAAGCACGGACCTTTTGCAGGGGCTTCAGGGAGACCAAAGGTGACCATGAAATAATTGTATTAAACATGCGGCCCTGGTTTTTCACAGGCATCAGCACCTACAGAAACTTGTAAGTGGCTCTTAGGGAGGTCTATAGTAGTGATGTATCTTACTGCATCATGACTAGCCAAGTTATTAAATCAGGAAGCTGGCTCATGAAATGGGTTTTGAAGTTAAAAAGAGTGTTTACAAGTGTTTACAACATTTGACTTTGATATTGTCGCAGTCAGCCTTGAGCACAGACTGATTCTTCTGTTGCGCTCATTTTGTCATTATACTTCCATTTTGATCACTTCCCTCCTTTCTTCTGGGATGCAGTGGCTGTGAATGTAGTCTATAATTGGAGAAAATAGTCCAAAAGTGCCAGAACTGCAACCACAAAAGCAGTACCAATTTTTAATTTGCTGCAAAGCGTGTCTACATTTGAAATAAGTCCCTCACCATCTTTGTCGAAAGCTAATTACTTAAAACGTTCATTATATATTAATGTATCAGACTTGACAGTGATTAAAAAAATCAAGATTTCTTTTTCACTGTCTGTGTTAAATATGGTAATATCTGTTAGCACTCTAGACGTGCTCTCGAAAAACGGAAGTTGATGAAACTATAAGATGTCATTAAACAGTCTTGAAAACTGCACACAAGAAACGTAATACAAAATGGATTATTGATACCCTTATAATAGCAAATAAACACAGGAAATGGATAGCCAATATAAAAACAATTCAAAATATTTTTTGATTTAAAAAATATGGCACATACAGTACTGTGCAAAAGTCTTAGGCGTGCAACTTCAATGTCTGTTGAGAAGTACAGGTAGATTCTTATCTACCATCAGGGAGGTTTCTGATTGGTCCCAAATTCATTGTGCAGCCTGAGAATGACTTCAAACACCCAATGTCAGTCATACAGAACTATCTTCAGCAAAAAGAAGGAATCCTGCAACAGATGGTATGGTCCCCACAGAGCCCTGATCTCAACATGATCAAGTCAGTCTGGGAGGACAAGCAGAGACAGTCAAAGTCTGCAGAAGAACTGTGGCCAGTTCCTCAAAATGTTTCGAAGAACCTACCAACCTCTATCTTAAACTGCATGCAAGTTTGCACAAGAGAATTGATGCTGTTTTAAAGGCAAAGGGTGGTCCCACCAAATATTGATCTGATTGAGGTTTTTTTTGTCTACTGCACTTTTTAGAAGGTTTATTGATTAATAAGTATTCATGGTGTTATTTTTGGAACCATCCTTGCTTTACAGCATTTTTCCCACACATGCCTAAGACTTTTGCACAGTACTGTAATTATAACAACCATGATACAGAAATATGTGAGGTAACACTAATCCACTTTACAGGCTTGCTAGTTGAGATCTGATGGTCTTGCTGTATCTCATATGTTTGACTGTCATGAACAGGCAGATTTTGACTTTTTTGCCCACTGGAGGCCTCCTTACAGGCTATTTTGGTGTTTTTGCAGGGATTACTTCACCACCACAAGTAGAGACAATGCTGTGGTGTGTGTGTGTGTATAAAAATCTCCGCACACCACGCGACCAGGCCCTATATACTCCCAGGTCTGACGCACAGCCGTGGGACCACAGGAGACTAAGACAGGGAAGTAGCCTGGGTTCGCTGTCATACTACTGACTCAGATATCTATCTATCTATCTATCTATCTATCTATCTATCTATCTATCTATCTCACCCTCTCTGAGGAAATATGTGCCAGCAGATCTTAATAATTTTCATAAATTATTGTACTCATATATAAATTGTAAATGATACTTAACAATAAACTAGCACTGCACAGGTGTGACAGCCAACAGTCATGAAGTTCAATGAAAAATCAGTGCTTCTTATATCCATGTTGAAAACAAATGAAAAAAATTGTGAAAAATGGAAATAAATGTTTACCTACCAGACTTAATTCTTCAACTGGAGCTTTATTGCAGTGCGGGATGCTAAATCATGGCAGTAAAAACTGTTTGTGTCATATGTTTAGAGGCATCAAAGGTCTCCTGCTGGTTTATTGAAAGGTATAAGTAGTGAAAAATTTAAATATAATCCATGCTGTTTGACTGTAAGCGGCTCAGAATCTCTTCTGCTGTGGCTCATTGCTGAAGTATTTACAGTATCATTTCCAAGAATATTTGCATTTACATACATTTTGACAAATTCTCTTCCATATCAAAACTAAATTGTGCAAATTGTTTTTAAACTAAGAATAACTGTACCATTCCACCATTGTATCACTGTACCAAAACTGATTTATGGCATACTGAATGAAAATGTGCTTTAAAAAAAATGCAAAAGTTATTTAGAGGGTTACTGCAGTCAAGGGAATGAATTATTATAATGGGGTTCCTTTCAATTTCAGCTCAGTTGTAACAATAAAATATTTTGTTCATTTCTAATAAATGCTTTTTATTCTGCGTGAGGCGTTATTAATGCCAGGAGAGTGTATGAACAGTATGATGTCACCAAGAATGTTGAATCAGCTGTTTGGGTAAAATGTGAATTGGCTCCACATGAAGAGCTGCTTCCCTAAAATATTTCCCAACCCACAACTTAGGTGACTTCCTCAAAACTGCCGCATATATAATGAAGTGTCACCCCTGGCCACATTCAGAGAGGCAAACTACTTCATGAAAAGTTTCAGCTGAGTCGTCCATGCCAACTGGAAATAAGGTAAAACATTTAACAGGTTTTACTACCATTTGCATGATACATGCCCGAATTCTAGAAAGAATGAATGATTTGTTAAACATCATTACTGTGTCATTATTAAGGTCAGCTAAGGAAAACAACCTGCATAATATGTCCGGTTGACATCATTAGTACATTTCTTGTTCTTTTGTAAAAAAATATTTCCGTGTCAAAGCTCAGAACAGTACATGGGTGGAGGAATTCTGTTGCAAAACTTGGAGGCTTTTAGCAATTCCAATTTCTAAAATCGATTATAACATCTTTCCAAAGACTTAAAAAGCTTCATTCACTTTTGCCATATGTGTGGTTTTATTCAAATTGTGGTTCAGAAATGTAACTGGAGAGTGTATGGTACAGGAAAAGTAATTGTGCATAAAGTAATTTTCACTGTATACTGAATAGTGTCACTATTAGAAATAGTTTTGTGTTAACTGTAAATAAATACTGAGGTTCATGTTTGGAAAATGTGTTATGTACATTAGAGCTTTTCTTTTGAAGATGGGACTGAGATATGAGTGGAGAGAGTTAATGGTTAAATGTATAAGGCCTTATCTTGCCTTTTGGTTAATTATATTTGCTAGACAACTGAAAACAACCTCACAAATGCACTTCAAAAAAGCAGGCGGAATTGTTCTAAATATGCTTTATGCTAAATATAATGTAGACATCACATTTATGAGATGAAGATAATTTAGATTTTTTTTTTGCAATGTAAATTAGTCCCTTCCCAAAACGCTTTTTTTACAAGGTTGTGCTTTAAGAAATTGTTGCAATGACTTTGCTACAGAATGCTGCTGTGTGGAAGTGTACTGGTCCTGCTGGCCTTGGCGCTGGCCCAATCCCCCAAGAGGCTGTCACTGGATGGAGAATGGGAGAGTTGGAAGACAACGCACAGAAAGGAGTACAATGGGCCTGTAGGTGCTTCCATTGACCAAACCCCCTGTGATTCGCTTCAGTACTTTTTTAACATTTCAAAAGAGGATACAAAATTTTCTCTATATAAATAGGGAAAAAAATCAAAATTCCATCTAAAGGAAATTATTCCTGACCCAAAGAACGTATTATGACTGAAAAAATGGCCTCACACCTTCAGTGTTGTTACTTATTAAAATTAAATTACATGTTTTAACTGATTTTTATGGTCAGTGACTTACACAGTTGGTAAAATACAAAATCAGTGGAATTGTGTCTTTACTGTCAACCATACTTTAGAAAACTTTAACCATTGTTTCTGCTTATAAAAAGACAACATGCTTCACATAAATGGAGCGATTAAATGTTGAGCATTGATGTACATCTGATGCTTCTGAGAGAGGTGAACCTGGATTGAAGTGCAGTTAGATTCAGGCCTCACGTCCAAGTCGGTGAGAAAACACACAGGTGTTTGGTGCTCACTTTACCTGAGGGTGTGCGATGAACTGAGAATGTGTGTGTGTGTGTGTGTGTGTGTGTGTGTGTGTGTGTGTGTGATGTCCTGCGACAGGGCGAGGAGGATCTGCGGAGGACTGTCTGGGAGAAGAACATGCAGCTGATTGAAGCCCACAACAGGGAGTATGAGCTGGGCATGCACTCGTACGAGCTGGGCATGAACCACCTGGGAGACATGGTAAAGGACCCTCCACAAGGACCCTCTGGCCACACACACTGCAGTAACAAAAACACCAACTCCTTATTTAGGTTTGCTGTGAGTGTGTTGTAGTTGCCCATGGTGAATTATCATTCTTGGCTTGATATACTTGTGAATTGCCTGTTTATAAATCTGATGCAAAGCCAAAGAAATGATATAACTGATGTTTTAGCGGTTTTTGTTTCAATCATGACTTTAAATTGGAGGTGAGGAACCCCACACATTGACTTGTTACTGGAGCCTTTTATAGTCAGAATAGCCGGATATGTGCAGTGAACGGGGGGGTAATATCCATGTGGTCCTTTCACCACCTTGAGTAGAAATATAGAATAAAGGGCTAATATTTCCTTGTTAAAGCCACTTTTCTTAAGGGCTTAGTTTAAACCAACCCGAAAATGAGACATTTATTCGGTCGGATATATGGGAACAATTTAATCTGTTGTCATTAAGAACAGAACGCATCTGAGTGACATTAACGTTTATTTTTTTAGCTGACACTTTCTCACTTTGAACATTAACCTGCCTATGATGTTTTGCCCATTTGTAGAGCAGGGTAATTTTTAAGCAAGCAATTGAGAGCAAGTATCTCAAAGGTCCTGTGGTAGGCAACGGGATTCTCTGAGTCCAACGTCAACACACGTGCTACCTTCTGTCTGCTTATAATAATAATAAAATATAATTCAGCATAATTTATGCACCGATTAAAAAAAATACTTTTACATATATGATCAGCAAGACCACATGTTGGTCTAATTTAAAGCTGCCAGTTAAATGGTGAAAGTGTAGAGCACCACAATGCATCAGTATGATTCGGAATTCAGCAGCATCTGTCAACATGCCCCCCCCCCAAACGCAGCACCTGCATTGAATCACAAACTGGTTGTTTTGCCTGCCGCCTCGGACAGCTAACAGGAGCTCTTCTCGCCCTCGCAGACTGCGGAGGAAATGGCAGAGAAGATGATGGGGCTGCAGGTCCCTCTCTTCCGAGATCCCAACGCCACCTTTGTCCCCGACAGCAGCATGAAACGTCTGCCCAAATTTGTTGACTACCGCAAGCTGGGCTATGTCACCCCTGTGAAGAGCCAGGTGAGGAGGGGGGCAGCAGAGGACAGATGTCGCTCAAGGCGATCCCACATACTCGACATTCCAGCAGTTTGCAAAACATCACTGGCTCACATCATATAAACATGCTGAACCACGTGCTGTTAAAACCACATGTCTGCAGAACTTCCTAGGAAATATTCATATGCAAAAATATTTCATAATGTCACCTTAATTTGTTTGTGCCAATGATGCTAAGTACTAATTTCCCATTTTAAAGACCGATGAAAAAATTATCATTGTAAACAGTCTTGCATTTACCCCCCAAAAATGAGGAATTTAGCACGGGCTGCACCTGTTCATCCTGGAAACAGGGCAGGCTAAGCTCTTGATTTAGGAAACTTTCAGCGAATGTCGGGTCATATTAAATTAGTGTTAAAAGGCGCCTCTGTCGTCAAAAGGGTCACTTAAATTAGCAATACAAAGTCAGATACATTTGTTGAGATGCTCGTATTTCTTATTCAATAATGCTGATAAAAAAATGGTAATTTAATCCTAAAAATCAGGTACGTCAGCCAGATTTTCTATGAGCATCTCTGGGAAAAGATAAAATATAAGTGCATTTTGGGTATGTCATTCTGAGGTTTAACGTCTGCGTTTCCTACATGCTGATTCTTGTGGCTCTCGGGCTGCAGTCAAATGGAGGGCGAGTTGCGAAAGCGCAGGTGCGCCCCCCGCTGGCAGCTCTCTCAACTGCCTGCCTGTCACTACTCAGGGTGCCTGCGGCTCCTGCTGGGCATTTAGCGCTGCAGGGGCTCTGGAAGGCCAGCTCATGAAGACCCAGGGGAAGCTGATCTCGCTGAGCCCACAGAACCTGGTGGACTGTGTCACCGAGAACAGCGGCTGTGGTGGTGGCTACATGACCAAGGCCTTCGAATACGTCAAGGAGAACCAGGGGATCGAGTCTGAAGAGGCCTACCCTTACATCGGACAAGTACACATCTTGGTCTTTCTGACTCCTCTTTACTAACAAATGTGGTTATTTACATGTAACTAATTGTTTAATTTATGTTGTTCTGAAATCCACAATTATCCAAGGTCCAAAGGCAGATTACAGGGCCAGACACACCACCTGCATCCGCTTATTTGTACACTGTGGACAATTCAGGGTCACCAGCACAGCTGAAACACTGCTTTGGACTGTGGGTGGAAACATTTTCAAACATGGGAAGAGCATGCAAACTCCACACAGAACACGGTGTGTATGTGTATGTGTCGCCCTCAGGAAGAGCAGTGTGCTTACAGCCAGGCTGGCTGGGCTGCCTCCTGCCGTGGATACAAGGAGATTAAGCTGGGGGATGAATGGGCGCTGCAGGTTGCCTTGGCCAAAGTGGGACCCGTATCTGTGGCCATAGATGCCTCTCTTTACAGCTTCCAGTTCTACAAGCGAGGTGAGATTCACAGCCAGGCTTGGCCACATCTCAACTTTTTATTTCATTTTAAACCTCTAAACTCTGCTATTTCCCTACTTATGAGTGTTAGATCTGGTAATACGGAGATATGTGAACATATTGATTTAGGAAGGCGAAGCATTATGGGAAGTGAGTGCAATTCCAGAGAAGACTACTTCACTGGTGTTACTCGATCATTGTTGGGACCATACAGGAATAGTGAGGTCCTTCCACAGTGATGGCTAGTTGCTGACAATTTACTGCACGACAGCTTGTCCCCACCTAAAAATCATCA